>OZ025290.1:59843093-60020153 GCA_964019185.1 Maratus speculifer | reverse complement strand
GTATTTAGTATGATTTCCATGGTATTCTCCAGTCATGTATGCTCTTTATATGATGTTTTATTTTGTGAAAAACAGCAAAAACGAGCTTTAGTAGTTAACTTGTACAAAGTCTATTTTCTGATAAATATTGCTTTTATAAATAAATCTACACGATACCAAAATAATTCTCATTCAATTTTATTGATGGGAAATTTTTATTACACTAATATGAATATAAAAACTGATACGTTTATGCATTCAAAAATGAAGAATTCATGATCATACAGTTTACTAATAAGATGTCGTTTAAATTTCACAAATGTAGACAATATCCTCAGTTACATATTTAAATAAAATTGAATTATACATATAATTTGAAATGAACTGACTTATAAATGACCAAAGTAAATTGGATGCAATACGAAATTGTCTTACCGATATTTTAATCAGTTCTCATACATAATTCAATGTACGATTAAAATGTATCATACAGACGTTATAGTGATTTTGTGAATGCTACCCCGATTGCAGATGATAACACAAAATTGGGAAATATCCTTAAATTTATTTTTTCAGTTTTGTTTTGAAATATTGCAGTTGCCATTATCATACACTGTAAAAAAAAATCTGCAAAGGTACTAAACCTTTTCTAGGAAACTGGGATTCCAAGAACTTTTCCTGTAACGATAACAGCAAAAATTCAAGTTTTAGAATCGATTACATGAATTTTTCCTGTTACCGTTACATGAAAAGTTCTTGGAATCCCAGTTTCCTAGAAAATGTTTAGTACCTTCACAGATTTTTTTTTTTTACAGTGTATCTATTACTATCTATTACTATAGCTGACGGCTTCACTGTAAAAAAAATATGTAAAATTACTAAACTTTTTCTAGAAAACTAAAACTCTTAGAACTTTTTATGTAACGGTAACAACCTAAAATCATGTAACCGATTCAGTTACATGATTTTTGGCTGTTACCGTTACATAAAAGGCTATAGAAATCCCAGTTTCCTAGAAAAGCTTAGTAACTTTTAGATTATGTATTTTTAATTAATTACACAAAACCATTAACAATAGTTAAAAATCAGTTTAAAAGGGCTAACTGAAATTTTCGCTGTCTGCCAGACTATATACATTGTTTAAGCATATTATTCCGTTTTTTTTTTCTCTGTCTAAATGAATTTAAAAGGTATTCAAGATATTGAAATAACATGCACGTAAAAATAAATCTGTAAAATTACTAAAAGTTTTCTTGGAAACTGGGATTCCTAAAATTTTTTATGTAACGGCTACAGCAAAAATTCATGTAACCGATACAGATTTGCTCTGAAAATTAAAAAAAAAATGTAAGGTTACTGCGAATTTTTCAGGAAGCTTGGGATGCCTAGAACATACTATTAAAAGGCAACCCTGGTTACAGATAATATTTTAGAATGATAACTATAATTTTAGTAAATTCATTTATAAAATTACAGAAATCTGTAGCTTTAAAAAAATTAGCTTTGTACATTAAACATATTTTCTTGTACAGTGTACTAATGAAATGTTAGTAAACATACAGATTTCGGCAACTTTACATTTGTAGAATTACAGATTTTTTTTACAGTGTACACTATTTCAAAATACTTTTTAGCTCACAGGCTATCATTGCCTGAGAGCTTATGTGACCGCCCGTTCTGTATGTATGTACGTGCGTACGTTCGTACGTAACGTGATAACTCATGGTAAAGTTATCCGATTTACTTGAAATTTTGTATATAGGTATATCCTGACAAGGCGCTTGCCTGATTAGTTTTTCGAGTTCATTCCATATGTATAAGAGAGGGAACAGATCATGCCCCTCGCCTTAATTGATATAAATGGGTTTTTTATTCAGAATTAAATTTTCGTTCAAAATTTAGATATAGGATCATTCTGATGAGGTGATTCCGTGACTGTTATTAGGTGTTCATTCAATAAGTATAAGCAGGGAGAACGGGGGTTCTAATGCCCCTCCCCTTAATTTATATAAATGGGTTTTTTAAGCAGAAATGTCAGATTTCTTTCAAATCTCTGAATAGTTTTGGAATTTTAATGGTTAAGTATAAAAGAGGGGATAACTCCTCCTAAATTATACACATGGCTAAATGTGTTTTTATTAAGAATTATCCGATTTGCTCCGAATTTTGGATATAGATTTTTTGTATGATAAAGCATGTCCTTGATAATTTAGGAGGTTCAATGATTAAGTATAAAAAAGGGGAAAGGGGAGAGCTGTTTCCCCTTCTTAATTTTTTTACGAACGGAATTAACCCTTGAAAATATAAGGCTGTAATGTAAAATTTGTATGCGTAGCCTGGGAGCTCAATGCCATCAGTTTAACTGGGCAATATTTATTTTATTTATTAATAAATTATAGTAAGTATAACAAATTTATTTTTATTGAATTCGTTAAACACGATATTTTTATTTTGTTAATTTTTTTAAGAATGCCTTTTTAAAACATCTTTGTTGAACTTCTACATTAACAGGAATTTTCAATAAAAGAATTAATTTTGGGAAGTAAATAAAAAAATTCTTCACTATTTAAACTATATATTTCTAACTTATTCTTGGCCAGAAAATGACGAAAATTCTTTGGAAACATGCCAAATGACGCTATAAGTTTTGTTTTTCACACACATTTATAAACTGAAAAAGTGTCACCAAAAATGCTTGAATACAAAACAATCAGGCTGGTAAATAAGTATTATTTTTCATTTCTTTAAAAGATGTTGTCAGTTATAAAAATTGCGGAATTGCATTCTTTTAAAATTTGTGATTTTACCAACAATCTTTAATTTATATGATTAAATTGCTTTTTAAAAAAGTCTTTCAAAAAACTTTTTATGTCTTTCTGTTAAAAAATGTGTTGTTGAATTCAATGATTAAGATTTGTTTTCTAGCATACGAATGAACAATTCTGTACGATAAATTATAATGTATTATAACTTTAGCGTGAATATTTAAGTAGTATGTTTGTTAATTATGTAAATATTTATTAACAAATTCGGGATGAGCGTGACGGATTCGTGATGCATAAAGTCTTAGAATCCTTGATTGTTTCCACCAGTAAATTGTATTAGAAATTTTGCCAATTTAATCACACAAAAATTTCTGTTTTGAGGAGCTGGTAATAAAAGAATTAATATTCTGTAAAACATGATAATTACGATGGCATTCACCTTCTAAATACCGATTCTTAAAATAAATTCAATCAGAAATACTATTAAGAAAACATGCAAATAACGCTTATGCAGAGTTCTTAAAAATCCGACAAACCACACTGGATTGCAAAGATTTATTTCCAATTGTTTTATTAACTCTCTGTGGTTTTCTTGAAAAGGGCAAAATTGTAATGTTGTTTTCACTGTATTTAGTTTTAAATGCTAAAAAATGTTGAATTATTGAAAATTATGTATAAAAACCTTGATCACAAATATAAATGTAAACCTCGAGAGTATTAATCATCGCACAGTGAGTTAAAAATTCATTAAATTATTAGATTTATATTACTTTAAATAATGCTTTTACTGCAGTGAAACCTGGAGCGTAGTGAACGTATTAACACGGGTTTGTTCCTGAGGGAGAAGCAATATGTAAAAAATCTCAAACTTTATTATTCCCATTACTATTTGTCCATTGCAAGATTAATGTCTTACTTGGAGTCCATAGTAGGAAAATTAATGGAATATTTCATGTCTGCTCATTATAGTCATGAAAGTATACGAATTGTAATCTAAACAATGTATACAAGTACTTGATACTTTAAAAATATTTTTTGTAATAATATTTACAAAAATATTTGTAGCCCAGATAATGTTTAGATACATTTCATGTTTTTAATACAATAGTAATACTGGATTATATTTATTCCGATTAATTTTATTCATGAAATATGTAATATACTGTGTCCATGATTTCCCAAACAATTTTTAATTTGTAATTTTTATCTTATATTTCATCTGAAATTTCAATATTTCATTAATTTATTATAATAATATAAATATGAAACAAATATACTTATATATTAAAAAATGAAGAATTCTTAATCATACAATAATTGATGAAACAAATATACACAATTTCCGCAGTCACATATTTGAACAAAATTCAATGATACATATAATTCGAAACATATTGAGTTGCAAATGACCATAATTAATTGAATCAAGTGCGAAAAATTCGATTTGATATTTTAATCATATGCTTACAAAATGTGCCACAGAGACGTTACAGTAAGTTTGTTAACGGTGTCTCAATTGCTAGCATTACCACGACTGGTGGGAAGTATCGGTCAATTTCGTTTTGAAACATTACAGTTACCATTATTGTATTGATTAATATAGATAACTGCTGTATTTCTGATTAATTACATCAAACCAATAACAATAGTTAAATGTGACCTGGTAAAAAATGGTTAACTAAAAATTTCGCTGCCAGCTAGGCTATATCCATTTCATAAGTATATTTCTGATTTTTTAAAAATTAATTTAGTAGGTATTCACGATATTAAAATAATATACGTTATTTCATAATACTTTTTAATAATATATATTAGCTTATAAGGTACCCTGGGGGTAATAATGCCACGTTAAGGTTCTACCAATTTCCACGGCTTAGTTTTAGATTGTATTTTTCAAACAAATATAGGATCTGATACAGCAACTCATTGACTATCTATATAAAATAAAATAATTTAACAGATATGTATTCATAAAATGTAATGGCGTTTTTTCTTGACCAATGCTATTTGGCGTTAATACCCACCTGTATGGGTAATAACGCCATGCAAACAAAACTATAAAATAAGGTGGAATAATGGCATGTAGATTGCACAATTCTAAAAATACAAACTCTACAGCTCTAGAAATTGACAAATTGCAATCTAAGCTATTGAAAATGTACAATTTTTTTGTGACTCTGAAAGAAAAAGAAAGCTGTGGTGCTGGCGGGGGGAGGTGGCAAAAAAATATCAGATTCTAAGCTACGTTTTGCTTAAAAATGACCATTTAAATAGAATTATTAGAAACATTGCACGGATTATTTGAATCAGTATTTATATTCCCATGTATGCATTCTATGCGATAGAAAATAATGATTTTTTTGTGAAAGTGCAAGAAAAAGGAGTGAGGGGGAGCTTTAACACAATATAACACCCTGTGTCTCTCTTTGCTTAAAAAGTCCCGCTTAAATATTATTATAAGAAACATTGCATGGTTTAACCATTCATAATGTAATATTTTAATCATGTGAAGTTTTATAATAACTAGAGTTATATGTAATAAATATTTTTGTAAAACCTTAACTGCTGTTAGCGTCTCACATACCGCTGAGTTTTTCAAGTTTCAGAGTTTAACTTGCAATTTTTAGTTTAGCTATAGATACCGGGGAAATTTTGTTTCTTTTAGAGTCCTATTACTATCTCTAGAGACTTTTGAATAGCTGAATTTTATTTATAATAGTCCTGTATATAAGGTTCAATACAGAAATAATATTCTAAAAGTTAATTTAACATTTTATTCATCGTTAGATTAAGCGGTCTGACAGGCTGCTCACAGTAAGTTATGCGAATATTTTTGTCACAGCAGTTAAGGGTTAATACTATTATAGTAATCTAGTTAATAGTTTTTAACCCATAACTCCACACTAATGCGGATTCTCCAAACCTACAGTTAAATTGTCGACGTTTCAAAGAGCATGATTTAATAAATTTTTAATAAATTGAATAAAATTTTTGATTAAAAAATATTATCCAAAAGAGATTTCTTATTCAATTTTATACATAATTCATATGGTTATATATTATTATCTCTATATTAGCAACAAAATTAACCTTTAACTGCTGTTAGCAATCTGACTGGATACTGTACCCCCTCCCCCCCCCCAAAAAAAATAGCGTTTAACTTGTATTTTCCAGTTTAACTATAGTTAAAACTGAAATTCCATTTCGTTTGGAGTTCTCGTAATATTGTTAGAAACATTTGAATAGATTAAATTTAATTAGAATTAATTCTGTACAAAAAGTTTAGCGCAGGAACAGTATTCTATGATTTTTAATCATGGATCGCATTTTAACCTTTAACTAATGTTACCGGTCTCGTAGACCACTACTTTTCTTTTGATTTTTTAGTTTAACTTGTAATTTTCAGTTTAACAGCAAACACTACCGAAATTTTGTTTCATTTTGAATTTTAGTACTATCACCAGAGACTAAATAGGTGAATATTAAGTATAATACTCTTGTATAAAAAGTTTAGTACAAAAACACAATCCTATGATTTATTCCCGCTTTTTATTCATCTTTCAATTTTGTGGTCTCACAAACCGCATCACATTCATACGTTACAATTTCTGTCACGTCAGTTAAAGGTTAAATTTATAAAGTTTGAAAAACCGAACGCTGAGAAAGCGGACAGTTAAAATTTTGAAATTGAACAATCCAGTGGATATTTAATAGAAACCTGATTTTGTAGATGTTCGAATTTGAATCTGGAAAACATTTTGATATAGTTTTATTTACAAGATTTAAAAATTGTTTTTTACGTTAGTAAAAATAATAATAATAATATAATAAAAAATAAAATAGAGAGATTATTTTTAAGTATTTGGGCACCCCCCCCCCTTAATCATTTCAACAATGATGATAATGCTGTCCCATATTAATATATAAACCCCCTTCGGATATAGTTCGGCCACTGTTGGGAATCAACCGGGATAATAACGCCAATCCCTGGTGTTATTACCTCGGGATACTTATTGCGCAGTAAATCCTAAACTACAAATTATCTCGAGAAGATATCCAAAATCTTCTACAACAATTTGAAAGTACATGAAATACACTACAAATTTATGTAATAAAAAAGTATTTTTGGATAAAAAATATAGTCTTCAGATCAAAAACCTTATCTCGCAAATTTTAGATCAAGCGTTAATTTTAGTTGCTTGTAAAAACAATAAACCTAAAAATGAAACAAATTAACTTCAAGCAGTTTTTTTTGCGATTTATATGACTCAAAACCCTTCTGCGCAGAGCACATGGGTGTCATTTACCTGATTATTTCATAATTATGCAAAATATAAGCACTTGGCGTTATTACCCCAGGGTACCTTATAAAAAATTTATTGTTATTGAATTTGTTAAATGTGATATTTTATTTTAATTAAATTTGTTTTAAGAATGCATTTTAAAAATAAGTTTGATTAAACTTCTACATCAACATGAATTTTCAATAAAAGAACTGATTCCGGGAAGAAAAAGAAAAAAAAATCTGCGGAATTTAAACTATGAATTTTTTGACATATTGTTGGGCAGAAAATGAGAAAAATTCTTTAGAAACATGCCAAATGACGCTATAAATTTTGTTTTTCACACACAATTATAAATTGTAAAAGTGTCGACTAAAATCTTTGAATACAAAACAATCAGGCTGGTAAATGAGTATTATTTATCATTTTTTGAAATGATGTTATCATTTATAAAATTTGCGGGATTGCATTCCTTTCCAAATTTCGGATTTTTCCAATGATTTTAAATTTATATGATTCAATTGTTTTTTTATACACGTCTTTATAGAAACTCTTTTTATCATTTTGTTTAAAAATGTGTCGTTTACGTCGTGTTACGCTAAATTTACTTTCAGTTACAGTTTAGACGTATTACAGGTGGATTATGAGCTGCTTAAAACTATCCCCCTCTTAAATTTTGAGATAAGTAAGTTCGGAAAATATTCATAGTCACCACGAATAGGCACACAAATGCAAGTACACATTTCTAGTTTTAGTATAGATTTATAAAACAGAAATAAATTTGCAAAACATGCAATCGCATACTACAACCATATTGCTATATTTATAACTGAACATTCTGCCGAGATTAAATGTTTGTATTTTGTAAATGGGAATTTTTTTCAAAAAATGCTTCATTTTGGTGAAAAAGTTTAGTTTAAATTAGTTTTAAAATTTTGGTTGTGGAAAATTGAAAATTAAAAAATTACTTTTTTGAGTAGCTATTGTGTTGGGGACTTCTTCAAATACAAAACGCTGATTTGGGAAAATTTTCAGAAACTTTGGGGAAATTGACTTTCGACTATCTGGCAACAGTGCGTCAAATCTTATAAAGCAAAAATAAGACTTAAAACTTTCTGGTGAGAATTCGGAATGTCTAATTAAAAAATCAATCTGACATCGGGACCTACGCTATGTACCTCATTGCCATACGTCAAAAAAATCAAGGGTTTAATGTGTGTGGTTTTATAAAATGTTGCTTTTTAACACGTTTTTATTAGCTTCCCTTGTATGTATGTATATATCTATGTAACGGAGTCTGACGTTATTTTCACCCACTTTAAGACATCAGATTAAATTGAAATTTCGCGAGCATATTGAGAACCGATGACTATTCAACAATTTGAAAAATCGCCTCTTAGGATCAAAATAAAAAACGGCAAAAAAGCGGACCAAAAACAATTTGAAAAATTTAGAGTCACTTGACATCCTAGACACATGACAATCACTAAAACACATATGAAAACCATAAAAGTGTAATACACGATTGATTGAAAATTTTCGTGGGAACAAAAATGATGTTGAAATCAAATGTTGACATAGCAAAAGATTTTTAGTAAATGGCAATATGGATTTTATCACGGAGATTATCTATCCACAGTTTTGACGGAATCAAGTATATGATACATACCGTCAGTCCGCATTAATTTGGGTTCAGATAGCATACATGTTATAAAACCAATATCGATAGAATTTCCAGCAAAATACAGCTATGGTACTGCTGAAAGAAGAATGCTGCCATTCATCCTGAGTTGGGCATCAACCGCACATAAAATACAAGGCTGTACGGTTGATCATGTAGTCATTTATCCGATTTCTCAGCTGTTTGCTGTTGGACACGCTTATGTAGCACTCAGTCGTGGAAGGTCTCAGATTGGTATCTAAATCGAAGAACTTCATCGCTCAAAGTTAACAGGGAAAGTTCCATGCAACGGTGATGTATTAGATGAAATGATCAGGTTACGAGATAATTCATAAAACAGCCTGATAACCATCCATTACCACATACGATGCACCAAAAATGCGAATCCTTAAGTGACTATAACATTTACAGTTCAGTTAAAATTTAAAAAAATAATAATCGGACTGTTAAAAAATTTTATTGAACATTGAAATTCTAAATAAAACTCATTTAGAAAATCCGACATTAAAAATTTTGAAAATTAATAATAGTTAACCCGCCCCCCCCCCCCCAAAAAAAAAAACACGTTTTTATAGCAGGTCTAACTGAAGAGTTTAGAATAATTTTAATTATTGAGAAGTTAAAATTAATACAAATTAATACAAAAAAATAATTTAAAAAAGCGTGAGGTTCTCAATATAAGTTGTTAACGATATTTTATTAGTAGCTATTTCTAAAACTCGATAGTGTAAAATATATAACAAAGCACCTCACGCTTTTTGTATTATTTTTTTATTAATTTTTAACTTTTCAATAATTTAAAAAATATTCTGAATATTTTAGTTCGACTTGCTATAAAAGCGTGTTTTTGAACTATTTTTTTTTAAATTTTTAAATGGAATTAAAAATTTAATTAATGCAAAATGTTCATTCATAGAGAATAAAACTTACTATACTTCCTCATATTAGATGTAACTTCAAAAATCTATAAGCCAACAAAATAGAGAAAAAACATTTTAAAAAAATATGGATTTTTCATAAAGATTTGTTTGAAAACAATGGATATATATTAGTTACTTTGGACGATTGATTTTCTTTTTCTTTTAGCTTTTTTCTTTCTTTTTTTATATAAAACTTAGTCCAATTTCAGAAATCTATTCACACGATAATAGCTATAATTTATTTTTATTCTTTTCACAATCCGATAATTTTGATATTTTTGTCATATTACTTATTTTTTAAAATATTTATTGAGCGATAGGTCTGGAATATAGATCAGGGATCTTCCATTTTATTACAGACGTGATTATGTGTAGGTATTTCCTCTAACATTGTCGTTATTATTATTCTTTTTTGTATTCTTTATTAATATAAAAGATATAAGAAAGAAAATAACTATATTTTTAGCTGTATACAATACCTATTTTTCTGCATTTCCAGAGCTGCCAATGACTATGCTTGTTAAAATCATATGAACATAATTATACATATATATATTTGTAAAATGTATGTTAAATATATTCAATGTTTTGCATAACACTACTACATACCGCACTTATTCACTAAAATGTTTGTTTCGAATATGTTTATTTGATTTTAAATAAGTGTATAAGTCGGCAGCCACGCGCGGACACGGAAAAGGGAAGAAAAACGGAAAAGGTACGACGTAAATAGAACGAAAAAGTACCAAAACGAGAGGAGGAGGGGTGGACTAATTAAGCTTCAATAAATTAAACCAATTACTAGAGATGGTAATAGACATATTATCATTATACACTTTATTCTGGCGTGTAAAAATCTCAATAGATTCTCTAATTAAAGATATAAAGGGATTGTGATGACGGGAGATAATATTAACGTTATTAAAATTTAAGTGAAATATAGATCAGTTTAAAATGCCCAATGATTTAAAAAAAGCTTACAAACAATTCTATTATTTTTTTAATTAATACATTTTTATCATATATATATATTTACAGATCGAAACGTCAATATTCATAAAGCAAATTCGACCTCAATTATACAAATGGGGGTCTTATAAAAGTTTAGTGGCTATATACAGTTAAGCTAATACAAAAGATACAAATTTGTAGGAAAACTGAGCTTATTAGGAGCATAAAAAATTTCATCATATTAGTTTTTCTCTTAGCATGGGATATTTGTTGTTTTGTTTAGGATTGAAATACAAATTTCAGCAAGACTGTATGCGTATGTTGGGATATTGATTGAAATCTGGATAGAAAAAACTTCTGGACTGGCATATTCTGCTAGAAATTATTATTAAGGGCATTATCAAGTATTCATAATGAAGATAAATTATTATTAAAAGTAGGTAGGGATTTTATTGCGGAAATTGTATTGTGGTCTTGCGAACTTAGTTAGTTGTTTAGAAAAATAGCTAGTAGAGAAATATTTTATACCCTATACGCCTATCTTTTCTTATTATCCTAATTCATGTCACCCTAATTAAAATTTTGTCTTATCATATAATTATTCAAAATTTTATTATAGATTTGAAGAATTGTCTCATCTATACCTTAGCAGTCTGAATTTATAACCAAAAAGTATCTGAAACTTATTATTCTGCAAAACTGAAACTTTACCGTCTGCTCTCCCTTTTCTCTTACGCTATTATTCCGATCCGCATATTTATTCATACTTTACACATTATTTTCAAAATTTAACACATTTTTTTCCTTTTGACAAAATAAAATTTTATCTGCCTGCATATACTTTGCTGTCAACTATTTCACTTTTGGTTTTACGCTCTTTCTATATCGAAGACTAATGTTAATGTTAATTCATCACAGGGTTCTACAATTAAATAAAGTAAGTACTAACACCCAAAATTAGTGTCTATACAAAAAGAAAGAAAACTACCTTGTTATAGAAAAATATGAAACATTGCTAGATATCTTCCTATAAGAATAACAACAGAATTAATAAACAATGCATACTGATTACATTAACTTTCAAATGAAAGTGACTTCGTAAATGTGCAAAGTGTAACCTCAGCATAGGCAATGTTCAAGATGAAAAATTAATAGCAAAATCACTATCATTCATACTGGTACACAATAGAAAACTAAAAACTTCAAAGAAACAACGGTCTCAACCTCATGTTATCTGAATAAAAACATATATATATATATATATATATATATATATATATACTAAAAAGAAAGTATCCAACTGTCACAAGAATAAGTGTAAATGAAAGCGAAGTCTTATTGAGTGTTTGAGTAGCGCCTTATCAAAACTTGGCTGCCATCGATAGCGGACACAAATCGGTAAATATCATTAGAATAGAAAAACGTAATTTCTGTTTCTCCTTCATTCTGTCAAAATAGCATTAAAATGACTTGAAAGGGAGTACGTTATTTAGAAAATGCGGGAAGGGGGGACGGTACTTTTTTTTCCTGCACCAGGAAAAAATGATTGTATGGAAAATTTAGATAGAACTTGCCACATGTCTAAGTCTGATAATAAAAGTTTAGACCATTTCACCTCCATCTCCTATATATGCAAAATATTATATCACATATGAGTATTTTGACATGCTAAAACTTGGATATAGGGCGGGGAGGAAAGGGCTATTTAAACCACTTTATTCGGAAGCGCTATTGTACAGTACTGAGAAGCTCTGTACTTGTGAATTCTGTTGAATTCCGTGCGATATTTAAATTTATATTTCTAAGCCTTTTTCACTTTTGAACAATTTATAATATTATTATAAAAGAATCACCGGAAAAAAATAACCACATTCATTACATATTTAATACATTTTCTCGTGGAAATAAAATTTTGTTAGAAATACTTTATGTAACAGCAGTTTTATTTTATTCTTTTTTAGATTCTTTAAGATATGAATAGATTTTTCTCATAACAAACGTATTTTCTGAAAACTTAGATGACGACTGTAGGGAAAAAATATGTCTATGCACTTTCATTGTATGTCTTTTTTATGGAAAGAATTTTAAAAATTTTAAATTGTTAGTAGAAATCTCCGAAGCAATTTCATTCGAAAAATAATCGGCATCGAATTTCTACAGGTCGTTAAAATTTGTTCGGAATAAGAGTTTATTTCTGATTCAGATAAACGCAAAAAAAAAGTCTATGAGATGAAAAGCTATTTTTTACTAAATTTACTGTATTTTAAATGTGTACAGTTGAACACAGCTATTATACATATATTTGATCATGTAAAACAATTCATAGTTACTGCGCATTTATTAGGGTTTAAAAATTTTCCTTTTGTATAAACATTTGTTTTGAGCAATTGAACAATTTTTAAGGTGATATTTCATTGTTATGTTATTTTAATAATAAATTTGAAATAGTATTTTTATTATGGGAAACCCTGCACATTTAGCACAATTTTGAGAAAAAAAATATTCAAAACGTATTTATAAAAATAATAATTTTATCAAAAACTGTTTTTTCTACCTTTAACAATTCTTTGAATGAAACAAAAAAAAAGTTCGTCTGTATTGTGCGCATATTTTTTTACGCTAATCTCTATAGCTCAATGATTTTAATTGTTAAGGTGTCTCAACAGAGTTCTGAAGTCTTAAAATCTTCAAAATTGAATTTTTTTTAGAACTTAAACAACTATTTTTCTAAACATTTTGATAAAATTGCTTCCTTTAAATTTTTATTCGAACAGAAGTTGTGTTTTTTAGAATTACACCCATTTAGGGCTAAAACTGTGTTTCCGAAACATTGAAGTCATACATACCTTTTACAGCACTCAGACTCGGGGCGTAATCAAAGCCATATTGAAAATAAAACCTTTGGAAAAATGAAACCTCCTAATATACATACACACACATATATATGTATAAATATACACATATATTCGTTTATTATTAGATATCAAACTAGAAAAAATTATCCAATTAAAAAGTATCTAAGTGTGGCAAGAGAAAATGTAAATGTAACGAAGTCTTAGTGAACTCTTGAGTAGCGCCATATCAACACTTCGCTGCCATCGATGCCGGACGCAAAATTGTAAATATCAATAGAATAGAAAACCGTAATTTCTGTTTCTGCTTCATTCTGATAAAAATAACATTAAAATGACTTGAAATGGAGTACGTAATTTATAAGATGCGGGGTGGGGGAGGGAGGTTTCTGTTGTTTCCTACACCTGAAAAAAAAATTATTGTATGAAAAATTTAGAAGAGCTTGCCGCAGGTTTAAGCCTGTTAATAAAGGTTAAGCCCGTTTCACCTCCATATCCTATCTATGCAAAATATTACGTCACATATAAGTATTCTGATATGCTAAAACTTGGATATGGAAAGGGAAAGGAACGGGTTATTTAAGCCTCTGCTTTTAGGAAGCGCTATTCTATGATGCTGAGAAGCCCTGTATTTGTGAATTATGGTGAAAAAAAAATAACCACATTCATTAAATATTTAATACATTTTGTAGTGGAAATAAAATTTTGTTAGAAATACTATATGTAACAGCACTTTAATTTTATTATTTTTTAAATTCTTTAAAATGTGAATGGATTTTTCTCATAATAAACTTATTTTCTGAAAACTTAGATGACGCCCGTAGGGAAAAAAGGATTTTTATACAGATTTATTGTAATCTTTTTTACGGAAAGAATTTTCAAATTTTCAAATTGTTAGTAGAAATCTCTGAAGCATTTCATTCGAAAAATAAGCTGTATCGAATTTCTGCAAGTCGCGAAAATTTGTTAGAATAAAAGAGTTTATTTCTGATTGAGGTAAACGGAAAAGAAAAGGGAATAATATTGAAAGATATATCTTAAATCGAAAAAAATATAGTTAAAAAGTGTAAAGTTGGACGCAGCTATTATACATATATTTGATCATGTTAAACAATTCATAATTACTGCACATTTTTTAGCTATGTTTTATTAGATTTAGGGATTTTTCCTTTCGGTATAACTATTTGTTTGAGCAATTAAACAAATTTTTAAGGTGATACACAACCGTTCTCTTACTGAATTTAATTATATTATTTTAATATTATAACTTGAGATATTAAGGGGAACTGGGACACATTGATACATGGGGCTCATTGATAAGTCCCCTCTACTGTTTGCAAGGTCATTATAGGAAGTTTTACAGAAGCTCCAAAAGATGCACTGTTAAAAATAAATCTGTGAATTCCAGGTGAAACTACCGGCAGCAATGTAGCCGAACTTTTACCGTTCCGTTAGTAGATTTTCCGTTGTGGAAAATACAAGAAGGGAAAACTCCGGTGTAAGAATCAGTAACTTTCCGTTACAAAGTTTGATTTATAATAGTAGTAATTTAATATAATTTTTAAAAATGATTTACCGATTAATCTTCAAAGAATTCGAAATCACCGAGGGATTTTAAGCTGCTATGTTATTTTACTTAATTTTTACTTTGGATAATTTAGTTCATGCCGTTCTCAGGATCGAACTCGGGACCTTCAGACTGCGGAATAAATTCTTACGAACAGAGCCAAAGTTGCTGATGCTAAACGGTACAAAGTATGTCTTTTATGAGTTAGTGGGAAAATCTGTTGCGCTTTTTAAAGATTTCTTTTCAAATATATTCCTTAGAATGTTTGTAAATGGATTATTTTAGACTGATGCATAATACTTATTATTTTTTAAAATCATTTTTATTTTTTTAAAAAGTTTAAATTAAAAAAATCACTGTTTAAAACCACTGTTTTTTTTATAAATTTTTTTATTAACAATATTTTACAATATATATATATATAGACGTTTTTTTAAATTGTCGTACACTATTTATTTATTTATTTATTTATTTTTCGGCTAATAAATTAAAAGATTTTTAATAAGAAAAAAAGAGAAAAATAAACAGAAAAAATGTAATTTAAAAGGAATTTTTTATGTTTCATTATTCCATGGCGTCAATGGGACTCGAACCCACAATCTGCGATCTCAGGCGATTAGCGGTATGGTGCCTTGACCGCTCGGCCATGGAGCTCCCCACAGAACGGAGTGTCTCCGTTTTTTGTTTTTATTTCCATCCGTTTCGTTATTTTCAGGAATTATGATGAAATTTTGTGATTTGTAACGGAAAATACCCTTTTGTTGTTAAAAGGGAGCTTTTCTGTGAAATTCAGGAAAAAAATGTTCGTGAATTTCAGAATTTTTTTAACAGTGTGATGTTATCGTACACAACTACATACAGAACGTCTTGAGATGATTCAGCAGTTTGATGAAATGGGACGCGTGATTTAATTTTTTTATAGATCAAAAGTAAATTTGAGTTGTACAATTGCAATGGTATTACACAACTGTTCCAGTTTTTTCAATACAAAAGAATATACCCCCTGGTAAATAAAGCTACTGTTTATCAGTTTATCATTCTATTTGTTAGGTAAATTAGGAAGTGTTGGATTTGAGACTCATGTTATTCAAAATGGCTACATGCGGCACATTGATACAGTCTGTGTTGGGGCACATTTATACGTGTCAATGTGCCTCATGATAGCTACAGACAACCTAAATCTTTTTCTAGTTTATTTTTTTAATACTTTTATTTATTTATTTTTTTACCATACACCACTTTTTTCAACCATTTCCTACCAAAAGTTTGTAATATTAGTTTTTATTGAAGTGAAATACCTCCAATTTTTTACATTAGAATATTTTATAGTATTTTTTCAACCAGAAGACGTACGAACTTACCTAACATCTAACGGTAGTAGAATTAATAAAAGAAAAGGACGGCAGCCTGGCAAATCTCGAATTTCTGTCGATTCTCCAGAGAAAAAAACTATTTTCAACATGATAAATGGTAGACAAGCTGCAGAACAACAAAGTATAATTATCTTATAAATAGAATTTTAAAAATAATTCTCCTTTATTTTTTGTTTAAAATCCGTTTTATAAACAGAAAACCTGAAAATTTTTTCCTCTTTCCTTAGAAAGAAGATAATGCAGGGGTTGAAATGCCAGATATGACAAAGTTACCACTTCTGACAATCATACAAGGGACAGCCAGAACATCAGGTCATTATACATTTAATTTTTTTTAATGTTGCTTATAAATGCATTGTGGATGATTTGAAATTTTATAAATAAATATAAAATGGTTTGCTAACTCATTTTTTATGAAATATACGCTTTGGTGTTATTTGGTCTAACTTTTTTTTCAAACGTATCAAAGTGCCCAAGGAGGTGCATCAATCTGCTCCGACCATGGGGCACATTGATACAAATGACTTTTTTAGATTTTTTAAAAATATATATGCAAAAATAGTATATAAAACAAAGTTTTTACATTTTAATAACACAATACACAAGTTTTGCTGGCACCACATGAAAAAATAGCTTGAATTTTCTATTTTCTGGACACCAAAAAAATTCTTAGAAAAAAACCGTATCAACATGCCCCAGTACCTCTACATTTAATACGGAAATTATAGTATAAATTCGAGTAAAAAAATATTCAAAACAGATTTAAAAAATAACAGTTTTATAGAAAATTGTTTTTTTCTATCTTTAACATTTCTCTGAGTGAGACAAAAAAAAGTGCCTCTTTGATATACGTGTATATTTCATGTTAAATTCTATAGCTCAATCATTCTAAATATTAAAAGGTAAACATTACATAAATCTGAAGAAAGTTTGTAGAGTTAGCTTCACCATAAAAATATATGCAAAATTTTATAGTATATTTCAAGAAATATCTGTAAATTGCATACAGATTTTTACATTTTTTTTAACGGGGTCAGATTTCTTAAATCTGTAAAATCTTCAAAATTTAATATTTTTTATAAGCAAAACTCCTATTTTTTCTGAACATTTTGATAAAATTGCTTCCTTTAATTTCCCTTTAGAAAAGTAGTTATTTTTTTCTTTTAGAATTACATCCATTTATGGCCCAACTGCATTGAAATATGGCGACACTTTCTAAAGGTGAGGTTTTTCGGCGTAACGTAAAGGATACTTTGAAAACTTAATATTCGTATTGAAATTGTGCAAAAATATATTTCATTCTTGTCTGCATAATCTGAATCTTTTTTAATTTTTCAAAAAAAAAGAAAAAAAAATCGGAATCGAGTAATGTTTTAAGTACACAAAATATGTGCACTTAAAAAATAAAGAATATGTGTATATCGTTTATGCTTCGAAAAATTATGTTTTAAACTCAGATATAATTTAAGCTATTATCTGTAAAAAAAAAAATGGTAATTTCTTTTTATTTTTCTCCATTTTAAAGTCCTGAGATCGCCTAAAAGATAATTGTGAAAGTTATACTAGGTTTGTTTTGTAATTCCTAATTCAAAACGTTTTTTGTCTTAAAAATAAAAAAATAAAACAATTTTCTAAATTCAGAACAATTTTTTAAAAATATTTCTTTGTTAAAAAGGCAAATATTGCTTCAAAAATATCTATTCACATCTGTATATTTTTTCTCGTACATAAAAACATATTCCAAATAATGTTTCTGTTTTCTAAACACCATTGAGATTTCTATAGAAGAGAAAAAAAAATATATCACTTGTGTATATTTCGAAACGCGTAAAAAATACTGAAAGCGTAAAATATTTTTATTCAAATAAAATTTTCTACCAAAAATTGAACCGACATCAAAAACTACTGCAATGTGAAAAATAATTTTTGTACATAATAGTAATAACATATTAAATTAAGAGTGTAGTATTTACCATGCGTATTATTATATTTATGTACATTAATTTTATTTTTTGGAGTCGGTGCCAGCCAAGCCAAGTTACATGTAATTTTACAATAGACACACATTCACTTACAAGTTTTTTTTTTTTTTTTTTTTTTTTTTTTTACGATTTAATATTTAGTTAAAAATGTAACTTTATTCATTTACAATTTGCAGTGGATATTTAATTTTAATTATGAAATTGGCTTGGCTGGCACCGACTGCAAAAAATCAAATTAATGTACATAAATATAATAATACGCATGGTACATACTACACTCTTAATTTAATATCTTATTACTATTTTGTACAAAAATTATTTTTCACTTTGCTGTAGTTTTTATGTCGGTTCAATTTTTGGTAGAAAAGTTTATTTTTCTCTTTTAGTTAAAAATTAACGTTTTTTTAAGTCGGCTAATAAAAATTATAATACAGAAAAAATATTGTAAATTATACATGGATATAAATTTTGTCAGGAGTGGGGTTCGAACGCACGCCCTCCTTCCTGAACCACAGCTTAAATCTAGATGCTTAGACCGCTTGGTCATCCTGACTGCGTTCTAGTCGGCGAGCTTATTGAAAGCCCATGTTACAGTTAATTTGCGAAAAATCACCTATTTTATTAGTTTTTGCCTAAATACTAAAAATGTACTGAAACAATTTCAATGAAATGGAAGTGGTACCATTTAAGAGTAGCCTATTTTATTTAACACAAAAAACAAATTAATCGGTTGGATGGTTTCGGAATAATCAATTAATATACATAGAAAAAAAATACACACGCGTCGAATTGATAACTTCCTCTTCCTTTTCTGAAATCGGTTAATAATTAAAATTATGATATGGAAAAAAATATTGTAAAATGCATGGATGTAAATTACGTCAGGAGTGGGGTCGAACCCACGCTCTTGTTCGAGAACCAGAGCTTAAATCTGGTGCTTTAGACCGCCCGGCCGTCCTGACGTCTCTCCAGTCGGCGAGCTTATTCAAAGACCACATTAATTTTAATTTGCGAAAAATCACCAATTTTATTACTTTTTGCTTAATTACTAAAAATGTACTGAACCAATTTCAATGAAATGGAAGTGGTACCAATTCGAGAGTAGCCTCTTTTATTTAACACAAAAACGAAATTAAGAGGTTGAATAGTTTCGGAGTAATCGGTGAATATACATAGAAAAAATACATACGTGTCGAATCGATAACTTCCTCTTCCTTTTCAGAAGCGGGTTAATAATAAAAATTGTAGTACGAAAAAAATTATTGTAAATTATACATTGATGTAAATTATGGCATGAGTATGGTTCGAACCCATGCTCTTTTTTTCAAGAACCAGAGCTCAAATCTGGTGCCTTAGACCGCTTGACCATCCTGTCTGCACTCCGTTCTGCGAACTTATTCAAAAATTTAAATTAGCGAAAAATCACTAATTTCATTAGTTTTTGCCTAATTACAAAAAAAGTACTGAACCAACTTCGATTAAACGGAAGTGGTACCAATTCGAGAGCACATCCTTTCATTTAAAACAGAAATAACAGAAATCGGTTGCCTAGTTTCAGAGTAATCGGTGAACATACATAAAAATAAAATACATACGCGAGAAATTGACAACCTCTTCTCCTTTTCTAAAGTCGGTTAAAAAGGCCGAAGTCATTTTTTTTCCGCTAATTCTTGTAATACTTTTTAGTTTATAAAATTTATATTGTCTTCAAATTCATGGTAACAAAGACAATAAAAACTATTCAATACTTACGAGTTGTAAATGATCAGAAATTATCGTAACATTTTCCTTAATTTATTATATAAGCGTATTACAAAACTTCAAAACTTTAAATAAATGTGCTATCTACATCCCAAACTTTTCTTCAATTTCATCCAAATACAACTTACAACTGCATTTAGACAGTTATTTGTTAAACCACTTAGATTAGCATCATTTTTAAGAGCTTTAAACATACATGTAAATCCATGAACAATTAAACAATAACCTTTTTTTATGCAAGTTTGGAAGCGTCTTTTTTATTTTCATATAACTTATCTTTATTTTCAAAAACTATTTAAAATTAAATTACATTGATTATTTAGCAAGATTTTGTATGATATTTCTGAATATAGAGAGGAAAAATGTATGTAAGGAGGTCTGGTGTAATAACGCCAGGCGGTGTAATAACGCCAAGTGCTAATATTTTGCATAATTATGAAATAGTCTGGTAAATGACACCCATGTGCTCTGCGCAGAAAAGTTTTGAGTCATATAAATCGCAAAAAACAGCTTCAAGTTAATTTGTTTCCTTTTTAGGTCTTATTGTTTTTACAAGCAACTAAAATTAACGCTTGATCTAAAATTTGCAGATACATTTTGTGATGTGAAGACTATTTTTTTATCCGGAAATACTTTGTTAATTACATAAATTTGTAGTACATTTCATGGACTTTCAAAATATTCGTGAAGATTTTGGATATCTTCTCGAGATAATTTTTAAATTAAAATGTACAGCGCAATAACTATAATGGGGTAGTAACGCCAATCCTTAGTATTAATACCCCGGTTGATTCCCTACAGTGGCCGAGCGACATCCTAAATACTGATTCAAATAAACACAGTTAAAACTGTGCAATGTTTCTAATAATTCTATTTAAGGAGCCCTTTTTAAGCAAAAAGAAGCTCACGGTCTGATATTCTTTTGCCTCATCCCCCCCCCCAACACACCACACCTTTATTTTTCTTACACTTTCACAAAAAATTGAACCTTTTCAATAGCTTAGAACGCAATTTGTCAATTTCTAAGTTTGTAGAGTTTGTATTTTTAGAATTGGACAATCTACATGCAATTATTCCACCTTATTTCATAGTTTTGTTTCCATGGCGTTATTACCCATATAGGTGGGTAATAACGTCAAATAGCATTGGTTAAGAAATCACGCCATTACATTTTATGAATACATATCTGTTAAATTTTTTTTTATGTATATAGATAGTCAATGACTTTCTGTATCAAATCATATATTTGTTTGAAAAATACAAACTAAATCTGAGCCGTGAAAATTGGTAGAACCTTAACGTGGCGTTATTATCCCAGGGTATCTTATATTATAATAAAGTATCATGATAAAATTTGTATCTATTTGTTAAAATTGTTTGTTTTGAAATTACCTTTGCGTTATACGTGCATTATATGGATATATATTATTATATCTATTGTTATATGTATTATTATATTGCATTATATGTATAGAATCTTTATATATTGAGGGGTTGTTGTTCTTCACAATTTAAGAGCTACAGGAAAATTCCTAAAAAAATGAGAAAATTTTACCTGAAAATTTATCAAGGAAATATCTTGCAGATGAGAGAAACTTGTAAAAACTCCATTCACAAAATCTAGAGTGAAATCATCAGTTGGATCAGCATTGTTTCATAATACAAAATTTGCGATTTGGCAATCAACGAACTTTTTTCTATAGGACAAATCTGGATATTTTTAAATTGTTTGGTATTCTAATTCTTTTTAACGAATCATTTCTGAAGAAACTGGAGGACTTTAACATAAACATTTTGAAAACTTCAATTCTGAAAAGAAAATTATTATTTAAAAAAATCCTTTCGATGTTTTTTATAGTAAACTTCTTGTTTCTGATCTTTATATGACAAAAAATGTCTTCTGAAAGACGTGAAACAATGCGTCTCATATAGTCTTTCAGTCTTACGTAATAAGAAACTCATTCTAACTTTTTCGGATATTGGAAATATTAATTACTTGAATTATTATTTTTTAACCCATTAATTTTTTTTTAAATCAAACTAAATTGGAGAGTTGGTTGAAGATTAAAAATGCATTCTAAAGAATTGTTATTCGTTTTTTTCTAACAAACAATAGTGTTTCAATTATTGTGTTTTTATTTGAAATAAATAGTTAACAAGTCATGTAAAAAAAAAAAAAAATGTTTTAAATGGGAACTAAATGGAGAAAATGGGAAAAACTAATTTTTTTTCGCCGTATATTTCATAAAATGTTCAAGAAATCTACAATTAGTCAATTACTGACTATTTGCACGCATAAAGATGTGAAAACAATGCAACAAATATGATAATATAAAATTGCATACATTAAGGAAAAAAAGTATAATTTTGATAGTTAATGATATAATTTTTATGCCAAAGATTGATTATTTAGTGAAAACAAGTTTCGAAGAGACAGATTAAAAAAAAACTATCAGCAATCAACAATCATCACTTTATTATCGTATTTTTCAACGTCAAATGGTGTTGAAAATTTTACCTAGTACTGTGAAGTCATTAATTGAGAATAAGATGATTCTGTCTGTCAAAAACGCATTTTATAATTAAAACACTTTGAAAATCAGAATGCTCTTAACGGTTAGCTATAAAAATAGGCAAAAAACTTTTGGCATTAATATGTTTACATGTAGCTATAGACATTTCTGCAAAACCAAAGTTCCTAAATAATATTTTCGAGATTTTTATTCCATTTAAAAATTTGATAGAACCATATTATTCTCAAACGTCATATCATGCTTAGAATATCAAGGCTCTATCATAAAAGAACTATGTTATACTTAATTTGTGTAACTTTTTATAGCTTAATTAAATAAAATTTCATTGATTGATTCGAATAAACATCAGTGTATAGTAAAATATTTGTTAGTAACTATATTTTAATACAACAACAGAAAAATGGAGGTTTCAATTATTCAGACAAATTAATAGCATTTTTACAAAATTAATGAATTTACGTAAGTTAAGTATATTATTTAACTACATGATCCGCCCGGTGTGGCCCGGGACCATAGATGTTTTATAACAAATTGCGAACATTAAAAATCTCCATTCATACTTAAATAGAAAAAAAAGTAAATTTTTATTTTGGAAGGATAAAAAAATGTAGTCATTGATTTTAGGTGTTTCGAGGCACAGAAAATAATGCTATAATTGAATTATTTTGAAATTCCTTTCTTCAGTTAGACCTACTCCATGCAAATTCTTCTGAGCATGCGCGCTAACTTCAACTCACATCTGAATAAACCCGAAGGAAATATAAAAGCAGTATTTACATAAAGAAATCTCTTATTTTATATAGATTGAACGCTATCTCATATGTTTAATTATGTTAAACATGAACTCTAAATCTTTCCCTTTTTAGTGTGCTATTTTAATAGGAGGGGGGGGGGTAGAAAATAATAGTATGAAAATTAAGACTAAAAATAAGTTATCATATTGAAATTAAACGAAGTTTTTAACTGACATTCTGCATTTCCAAAAGTAGAAATCATGCAGTATTTGTAAATTAAGTCATTGTTCTAATTATAATTATTTAGTGTTTGCTCTGCAATAATTAGATTTAATCTTTAGAAGACTTTAAGTTTAAGATTTTATTTTATCCTTGACATATCACACAAGATTGCCCAACTCTAAGTTTTATCCCGCTTACCAGTATTTGTGGTATCCGATTTTATATCATCATTTTGATGTACTGTATAAAATTGTTTCTGACTCATTGACACTTTTCCAAAATAGAAGTGTTTGTACACTCTAACTTTGTTACTTCTTATAAACAAATAATACAAAATACAGTTCTGTTCACTAGAATTTGTGTAGCTGCTTAATTTCTCTTGTTTACAATGAGCATTTTTCCAATGAATTAATGTTTTCATTTTCTGAAAGATTGTAATATTCTTTGAACACATGCTGTCTGTGTTCTTGCAAGATGCGTTTTGAGCAGTTAAATTTGCAAGGATCTAATCAATCTTTAAATGTTTTAATTTGTATTGGCTTAACAATCTTTCCTTTGGTATTAACAAACTCCTTTGAATTTGTTCGGAGCTCGTTGTGATGTACTGGCTGTATGAACAGCTAGTGTTATACAGACGAATTTAAAAGCAAATTTTAAAAACTTAACTTCATAATAAATATCTTAATTTAAATGAAAATTACATAAAATCAATATGCATCTCTTTATAAAGCCAGGTTTAAGTTTTACCTGGCGTCTCGGGGGTTGGGTCTGTGAGACCCGGCACATTTTATTTTGCTTGAATCTCTTTAACTGCCCTTTCCGATGTTACTGGTTTTTTCAGTAGCAGAAGGTATTGATTTAGTCTAATTGTCGCATGTATTACCTTAGTCGTGTGTGATTTTGAAATCATGTCTTCACAACATGGCGCAAAATTGGTCTCAGTTACCTTTTTCAACTTCGCGCACGTGTAACTCCTACTGTGGCTTGCGCACGACTAAGATGTTTCATGCGAAGATTAAACTAATTCAATGCCTCCAGCTACTGAGAAGACCGGCAACATCGCACAAGTAGTTACTGAGATTCACGCAAAATAAAATGTGAAGGGTCTCACAGACCCAGCCCCCATGAAGGCAGGTTAATGGGTTGACAGGGAGATTTTTCTAGCCTTATTTATTTCTATGAAACTCGCTGATTTGCAAAACTGCGCTCTCCGTTACATGCCATCTAGTTTGATAAAACCGAATTTTTTATTATAAAATATTTCAAGAAAGAGAATTCTTTTCCAAATTATTTAAATGCAAATTATGTAATGCTATGTAAATGCTCCTAAAATGAATGCTTATCTTTAGGTGATCTAATTCACTATTTCACTGGAAAATTTGCATCTGGCCTTTGGAATTTCAATGATATTTGAGGTATTGCATTTTAGACAAAAGAAATTATTTTTTTAAATGTTTACAAAAATATATTTTATATCAAAATACTGAAGTAATTAGTGTCAAATATCAGTGTTTAAAATAATTTCTCGTCTTTAGAAAATTTCTGAATAATCACAACACTATTCTAATTCAATGCACCTGTAAGGTTGGCATAAGTCTCAAACATTATAAGCTGGCACAAATATATATAGCTATTATTTATGTATAAGGCTAAATTCAACAAACATTTCCCACACTAAAAGAAAACTGGTAACATGTATAATTATGCGCTAAAAAATCAAGAGAAAGAAAGGAAGAATATAAGAACAATTTTAAATGAGGAATATATATCCATGTTTCAGACAATATGGTCATAGTAGTATGATTATTCACTGCCTGGTGAAGCTTTTAAATTAATGGTATATTCATGGGGTATGAAGAAATCAAATTGTATTATATATTTACAAGAGATATAAATCATTAATTTTATAAAATACTATGTGTCACTAATAAAATCTTTCTAATATAGTTAAATTCTTTAAATTAGTTAAATTTTGTCTCTACAAAGGTTCATTTGTCAAAAAAAAAATATTTAAGACTTGACCTTTAATTCTGCAGTTTGTGTGCACGATAATGATCTTAAGCAAATTTAACTACATATCGAAATCATAAGCAATGGTCTCTTTGTGACAATGGAATGAATTTGTTTTCATCAGTTGCACAGAAATATGAATAGATACTACAAAGATTAACGTTTCATCAATTAATTTTAGTTTTAAAATTATCAGAGATTATATGTAAGCCTATTACCCATGAGGGTTGCTAGAGTTAATATATCCTCAACGCTCGATATTTTAGTATATATTGTTGTAAAATGTAAAGAGAAAGATTTTAATATAACATGGTGAAGCTGCTACACGGTGATTTTGCGAAACATTTTTTTAATCTATAGTTATAATAATGTATGTGTTTATGTGTTTGGAAGAAGAAAAAAAGGAAAGTTACAAACAGCAAATTGGAATTGAAATATTTTTTTCTTAATATGCAATCTCCAAAATTATTATGTTAAAATAAACGTTCTCCAAATATCTGCCAATTCAAATGCATGCATTTATAAATCTCCAGGTATCGAATTATTCAATAAAATGCTTTTCATCTGTTAATGTAATTTTTTGAAATTTGTTTGACAATAAATAAAAAAAGTACAAAAAAATTTTTTTATCACCCCCTTCCCCTTTATAAAAGTAATCGATTACTCATTTATTTATACCTGTTTGACTTCAATAATCACATAAAACAAAATTAGAAGCAAATAGCTTTTCGTCAATTAATGAAATTAAGGAATTATCGAATAATTTGTGTTGCTACAAAACCTTCAGTTACGTACATAAAAATATTAAATGTCAAAGAAAAATCAAATATGTGTATATTTTAATTACAATTTGAAAAAAATTATCAATTTTTTACATGTGCAAGCATATATTTATAATTGGAGTTTTTTAAAACTAAAAATTTAATAGAAAATTTACTAAGAATAAAAACAGAATTATCATATAAATATCATTAAAAATATGTAATGAATATGAATAAACAAACTCATATATTTTATTATGCTAACATGAATTAATTTTTATCTACAAATTTTCAACGAATAAAAGGGGATATATATATATGTATATATATATTAACAAAAAACTGGCCAACTATAAAAAAGTTTTTTTTTTTTAAATAAGAAATTAGAACATTAAATCTAAACGTTATCTTATTATTTATAGCCCATACCAATGCTTTATTAATTGACTTCACATATTTCTATACTCCGCGATATAACTGAACGTTATCTGTTGCAAATCATTTTATGAAAAAACGAACACACATTCCATATCATTTAATACCAAATCTACCTGTCGATGAAAAGCATGGCGTAAAATTAACATTAGACCACAGAAAAAAATTATGAAGATTCGAGAGTCATGTGTTTGAAGATTTATATACAATAATAATTTTGCATGATATAAAAATATCGTAAGACTTTAATAAAAAAAAAAAGAAAAAAAGCGCTGATGAAGAAAAAAGAAAAAGAAAAACTTTAAAATCTTTTGAAATAAACAATTTCCACGTAATTTACAGTAGAAAGCTTAAAGCGCGGAATCTACCGAAATATCCAAGTATTTAGTACAGTTTTTGTATCAGATTGATACGGGACTTTACCAAACATGAGTTTTTTTACTGCATCATGATCTGATGAGCACGTCAAG
This sequence comes from Maratus speculifer, assembly GCA_964019185.1. NCBI lineage: Eukaryota > Metazoa > Arthropoda > Arachnida > Araneae > Salticidae > Maratus > Maratus speculifer. The sequence continues at coordinate 59,992,873 of OZ025290.1, read as the reverse complement.
ATCTGATGAGCATAATCTAGTGAATATAGATTTCCAATTTCATTAAAATCCAGTAGGTAGTTTCCATTGGTTGTTTATAAATGTTTTTTTTTTTTTTTTTTTTTATCAACGATTTAACAAAGTGCAATTCCTCAATTACTCGCAAAATAATTTTCAAAATGAAGTTTTTTAAACAATTTTTCTTATTTTACTGAGTTATTTTTCACTAAAATCCTTAATGAATTTTTTAAATAAATATTTCCCTTTAGGCAAACTCTGACGTTAATTTTAAAGATCTGAGTTGTACGCAACAGAGAATCACCTGATGTACTCGTAAAGTCTTATATTGTACCTAATAATAAATAATAAAGTGAATTGTATTGTTTTTGTATTGTATATGGAAAAACATGTCATTGCAAGTTTATTTTTTTAATTAGCTGCAAAGAAATATCGTAATTCCATTAAAACTAAAAACTTCTTTGGATAGAAAGCCCCATTTTTTCTTTCCACTGAAATCTAGCTTTCTGTTTCTTTAACTCTGAAATAAATGGATAAAAATATATTTGTGATACGAATGTATGATCCTCCGTTTGAAATAAATTTAATAAGATAAAGTAAAAATATTCAGTTATATATTATAAGTTACCAAATATTTTGAAAAATAGCTAAATTTCTTAAATTATTAGAGCATGAAATAGCATTTTTTATTGTTATTTGAGAAAAATGAAAATAAAAGAGGATTTTTAAAGAATCAAAATATTGGAAATTGATAAGTTTATACAACCTGCCCTAAACTTTTAGATATTCCATAAAATTTGCACTACAATGAAAATTAATAAGTTACAATTAAAATCCGTGATTTAGTTAATAAATAAAAGCAGTTTTGCTGATATACACATATAAATTATCATCAAAGGTTTGATATTATAAAATATACATTAAATTACATAACAATATGCTGTCCTACATGTACAGACACAATACAGCATTACATGTTTTCTTTTACATTCTTGATCACAAAATAATTTTTTTTTGTCCTCCTCTATAAGCAGAATAATCTTTCCCTATTATTGAAATAGCGTGTGCCGTATTTTAAGAATAATATATATTTTTTAATTTTATGAAATCAAATAAGTTCAATTAATTGTTTTGTTTGTAATTCGAAAAAGACATTTCCCCGTATTTTGAAGAGAAATTTTACATTTAAAAGCGCGAGCACAAAATCTTGAACAAATTATCGAGAGGAATAAAGGTATACTTGATCAATATTTATAGAGTTTTGAGATCAGGAAGAGAATTATAGAGTTTTGAGAACATGGAATATTAGAAAGGCCAGACGGAAGACATAAAGAAATAATGTCACATGATAATAGAAAGTTATTAAAAATGTCATCAGTTCATAATTTATATCTGTACGTGAAATTGCATTATTTTCTAGAATTTCAAACAGCACTGTACACAGAAGAATTTAAACTTCAACAAATCTTGTTTACAGGATAATGAAAACAAAAACCATGCTTAAAGCAGATACATAGAGATTCATGCCTAAAAGGGGCTAAAAAGCATGCGTCATACGCAGAAAAATGGATTTCTGCCATCTTCTGTGAAGAAAAAAACGGAATTTAGATGGCTGTGATGGTTATCAATTTTAGCAGCATAATCTAAAAAAAGAACCTATGAACTGTTTCAGCAATACATACATTATTTTACGTAAGTTCATTAAAATAAAAGTGTTACCCCAGTCCCTCAGAAATACAAAAAACAAACTACAAAATATTTTTTATACTACATTTTTTTTTATAATTTTATAATTAGCTATACATTTGTGAAAATGTAAGGCAAATTGTAATCAGTAAGATTAAAATTAATCATTTATGGAACCAATTAGCAAGAACTTTTATTTCATATTTGTTGTGTCAGATTAAGCTGAAGAAAGAAATAGTAAGTTATATAAACAGATTATTTATCTTTATGAGATTATATCTGGGAGTAATTTTATGTACTTTAGTACACACTACGTGAAATATTTTGAAACAAGTATTAAGGGAGTCCGGCACACAAAAAATTTCAAATTTTCTGAAACATTTTATTGCATAAGAATTTCCTGTTTCTTTCTGCTTAAAATGGCGTCTAAATCAAATTTCTAGCTTAACTGGAACAGGAAATATTAATCTTTTTGTTTAAGTTTGTTTTCAAAATACATCTCCAATCAATGGGAGTTATCGAAACAACTTATTGTGTAAATGCGTTTTTTTTTTCTTTGTATGATTTTCACTATTTTCGTATTTAAATTATTGTAAGTCAAGTATCGTTAAACATAAATGGCTCAAAGTTGCAACGTGTTTTTTTTTTTTTTTTTTTTTTTTTTTCAATCGTTGTATTTAAATGTTCATGCAGCAAATTTGAAAAAAAAATTATTATATTTGAAAACATATTTTTATACTGTTACTTCACCTTTTTAAAATTTTAACTTCAAGTATTTTAAATTTTTATTTAAATCAATATTTTTATTAACAAAACAAAATTAACATGAAACAAAATTAAAACTTACTTGTTTCTAATTATTTAAATGAAAAAGAATTGAAATTCCAAAAATAATATTTTGAATTATAACAATTTTAAACTACTTCACTTTAAGAATTTTAAATATTAAAATAAAAAAATGAGAAATTTTATCATGGGATTTTGTTTATTAAAGATATGGTTAACAATCGCAAAAATTTAAAAAAGAAACTTAATAAATAAATATTATTTTAAAATATATTCCACATTCCCTTGAACCGAAAATTTAACATACAATTTTTTTCTTTTTAACGATGACACCAGTGGCTATTAATTATATTAAATAAACAATTTTTAAATTTTATATATTGAAACACACTGCATTGATTTTAAATACACATATTTAAAAAAATCGGACCACATTTTGATGAAAAAACCTTGATCTAAGTTTTTAATTCAAATTTCTTTCAGACATATATATCTATTTAGTAAACCGAAATGTCGGTGAACTACAGTATATAAGTATCTTATTTAAAGGTTAGAATGATTAAACTTTGTTAAATAACATTCTATTATGATTATTATTATTATTATCATTATTTATTTATTATTATTTTATTTTATTACTTTTTTTACGGTAAGCATTCAAAAAAAATTTAGAAAGAAAAAACATTTTCCAAACCAAAAATGAATTGAAAATAAAGTAAAAATAATAATGGAATTAATTATTAAAACTTTAAATAAATCTGAAAATCAAAGATTATAAATCTAAATGTCAGTTTTTTTTTTTTTTTTTAATGTAAACTACTCGAAAAATAACTGCATTTAAAGTAAACAATTATTATATTTATCAAAAGAGCAATAAATTTTCAGTTTTAATAAATGTATAATCCAACATAAAGCTTTAGTTTATTTAATCCAAATGTTATAAAACGTCAGTCATTTTACTATTCCTGATTACCCTCCAGATATTTTTGGAAAGACGTAAATAAGAGGATGACGCAAGATAATCACATTTCTCAAGAAAACTATCAATACTAAACTAATGTGCTGTCATTTGCTTCATGCTTTTTTCCAGAGTTCGAAGAAATGCGACTCTATTAAATGACAATAGGAGATACCAGACAATATAGCAGCGTAAGAATAAACTTAATAAAGGTAAAGTATAAATAAAGTAATTTATGCTATGTAGTACAGTAGAATATTAAGAAAAAATAAATATATTCAATGCATCAAATGTCAAAGGAAAAATCATATTATTGCTACTGTAAATGCCCGTCCTAGGATGGCGGGTAAAAATTGTGTTTTACATTTAAAATTTGAAAAAAATGATAAAATAATTGACAATACGCAAACGTTCAGATGAGAAAAGTTCGGCTATTTCATGTTCTAATAAACACACTATAGTATTATTACTTTTAAGTAAACCAGAACTTATGGCTAATAAATAATAAAAAAAAATAAGATTTCTTAATAAAACAAAAATTTAACAAATATGCAATAAAACTGCGTAATTCGAAAAGTCTGCAGCAAGTATTGAAATATACTAATAAATCATATATATTTTTTATAACACTTTGAAATTGTATATTTATCGTTTACTTCCTCACCTCTCCAAAATTAAAAATATATTGATCAGGACAAATATAACAGGACAAATTTTAAAGAAATAATAGTCTCAGCTTGTTCATGTGCTTATAAAACTTGAAGACGAAATCTATTTTTATTCAAGTGTAAATTTTATAAATGCTTTTCAATGTTCGACGACCTTAATTTTTTTAATATATCTATATAGTTTTTAAAATATTGCAATACAAAGAAGAATCAAACCTAGTTACTGACCATTTTTAATAGCTGTACAAGACGTTCGTACATAATGTTTTACTGTATTAAATGAAAACAATCGATTTTCTTATCTTTCTCAAGCGATCAAGAAGAAAGAAAAGATAAACGATATTTTCAGAACCAAGACCCATCTAGTAATAAAAACAACAACAACCACAACAATAACAACAATAATAATAATATTAATAATGGGATTTATTGTTATAAATTTAAATAATTGTGAAAATGAAAGATTAAAAGTTTAAATGTCATTTTTTTAAGAATGTAAAATATTAAGAAAACTAACTACATTTAAAATAAACAATTGTGCTATACAGGGTGATTCATAAAAGATGGGCAGAACTTTAATGGGTTATAGTACACTTAAAGACAAATAATATTAAATAGGAGACTAAGGGTCCCAGACGTATTCCCAAGGAGATAGGGGGCATTAAAGTTTAGGGTCCGAAATTTCAAATGATTATAAAAAATGGAAAAATTGGTCGATTCGTTTGCGGTTTTTGCAAAAAATTTTCTTTATGCCAGTATTTTCTTGAAATAAAATTTTAAAGTTCAATTTCAAAAAATGCCGATAGGGGGCGCTTTAGACTTTGGAGTAACAAACAACTATTTTTTAACGTTATCTTTTGTATTTCTTTAAATGATTTCGAAAGCTTAGACTTAAACTTAAATTTTGATCTAAAAATCTGAGTCCTAACGAGTAGTTAAGTAGCGTAAACTGAAATTTGAAATTTGAAACCCTTCTCCCCCCCAGAACAAAAATCAGTCATTCCCGATCTTTGTGTCGTAGATTAGGCTCTAACTACTGCCGCGTTTTGCCAAAATTATTCTTTATGTCAGTATTTTCTTGAAAATAAATTTTAAAGAAAAGTTTCAAAAAATTCCGATAGAGAGCGCTTTAGACTTTGGAGTAACGAACAACTATTTTATACCGTTATTTTTTGTGTCTCATTAAATGCTTTCAAAAGCTTAGACTTAAACTTAAATTTTCAGCTCAAAATCTGAATCGCTGAGCGTGGCTCAGTAGCGAGGGGAGGGGGTTCAAATTTCAACTGCTGAACATAGTTCAGTTTGCACTACTTAACCATGCCCAACGATTCTGTGCTGTGATACGAGGCAAAAATACAACTTTCGTCAAGGACTGCATAGTCGGAATTCACTCATAAAGGCACTGGCACAGTTGGAAACGTCGCTCATGCAAAAGTTAAAGCTCCATTCCTGACGCTAGTCACCGGGTGAAGAAGGAGACAGAAAGTATGCAAATATCAAATGGGGAAGAAGAAGAACACGTATGCAAAATTTCGACACGATTCAGGCATAAAAACCACTGAACGGTGAGTGAAGTGTAAGTCGCTCTAGTAATGAATCGGAAGATGGTGCCCTTCACGAATAAGGAAAAGGCTGAGATGCATTTAATTTACGGAGCGGCAGATGGAAATGGTGCAGAGGCACAACGAATGTACGGAGAGCGATTTCCCAACAGGCGGTTGCCTAATCGCAAAACTTTCGAGCGCTTGCACAGACAGTTGTGTGAGACGGGATCATTTCTCGCTTCCCGGTCGAATGCAGGTCGTGCAAAAACCGACGAATCAGTAGTTGTTGCAGAAGCCATTCTGGATGTAGTAGCGGCGCAGCCAAGTACAAGTACACGAACAGTGGCTAGGCAGGTGGATACCTCAAAGTCCATGACTTGGAGGGTACTGAAGGATGAACATTTGCTCCCGTTTCATGTGCAACGAGTCCAGAAACTGTCTCCAGGGGATTATCCAAATCGTATTGAATTCGCCCGCTGGTTTCTGCAGCAGAACTCGCTAAATCCACATTTTGGACGAACTGTGCTTTTCACCGATGAATGTACCTTCACACGTGAAGGTACATTTAACACACACAATGCACATGTATGGGCGGATGTCAATCCACATGCTACGTATCCACATGCTCATCAGAGACGCTTTTCCATCAATGTTTGGGCAGGAATCCTCGGAGACCACCTAATCGGACCGTACCTTCTTCCTGAACGCCTCAACGGTAAAACATACCTCACATTTCTGCAACATGTGCTGCCAGACCTGTTAAACGTTGTTCCTCCACGCATACGGCGGGTCATGTGGTTCCAGCACGATGGAGCGCCAGCCCATTACGTACGAGACGTCCGCAACTATCTGGACATCCCATTTCCGAACAGATGGATTGGTCGAGGTGGTCCTGTTGCTTGGCCTGCTCGCTCGCCAGATCTTTCACCCCTCGATTTCTTTTTTTGGGGACAATTGAAGGCTCTTATGTATGAGACACCCATTGAATCCCCCGAGGAACTGGTCGCCAGACTTTCCGCCGCTGTAGAGGAAGTGCTCGAAAAGCCTGATGTTTTCGCGAATGTTCGCCGTTCCATTCTTCGCCGTTATTCTGCGTGCATAACCTCTGGTGGTCACAATTTTGAACATTTATTGTAATTACATGTTAATAAATATGCTTTGGTAACATAATCCTATTTTGTGTCTTTTTACCTCGTATCACAGCACACAATGTGTGGACATGGTAAACTGAACTGTGCTCAGGAGTAGAAATTTCAAACCCCTCTCCCCAGAAACTTAACCACGTCTAACGATTCAGATTTTGGGCTGAAAATTTAAGTCTAAGCTTTAGAAAGCATTTAATGAGACACAAAAAATAACGGTATAAAATAGTTGTTCGTTACTCCAAAGTCTAAAGCGCCCTCCATCGGAATTTTTTGAAAATTTTCTTTAAAAATTATTTTCAAGAAAATACTGACATAAAGAATAATTTTAGCAAAACGCGGCAGTAGTTAGAGCCTAATCTACGACACAAAGATCGGAAATAACTGATTTTTGTTCTGGGGGGAGAAGGGTTTCAAATTTCAAATTTCAGTTTACGCTACTTAACTACTCGTTAGGACTCAGATTTTTAGATCAAAATTTAAGTTTAAGTCTAAGCTTTCGAAATCATTTAAAGAAATACAAAAAATAACGTTAAAAAATAGTTGTTTGTTACTCCAAAGTCTAAAGCGCCCCCTATCGGCATTTTTTGAAATTGAACTTTAAAATTTTATTTCAAGAAAATACTGGCATAAAGAAAATTTTTTGCAAAAACCGCAAACGAATCGACCAATTTTTCCATTTTTTATAATCATTTGAAATTTCGGACCCTAAACTTTAATGCCCCCTATCTCCTTGGGAATACGTCTGGGACCCTTAGTCTCCTATTTAATATTATTTGTCTTTAAGTGTACTATAACCCCTTAAAGTTCTGCCCATCTTTTATGAATCACCCTGTATATCAAAACTAAAATAAATTTTCAATTTTAGTAAATGTAAAATCCAACATGTTGCTTTACTTCATTTAATCCAAATACGTGTGGATAACGTTATTAAATGTCAGTCAATTTACTGTTCTTATTTACCCTCTAGATATTTTGGGAATGACGCAACATAATCACATTTCTCAAGAAAACTATCAATACGAATCAAATGTGCTGCCACTCCCTTCATGCCTTTTCCAGAGTTCGAAGAAATGCATTTCTCTGAAATGACAATAGGAGATGCCAGACAATATAGGAGCGTAAAGATAAGCTTAATAAAGGTAAAGAAAAAGTATAAAGAAAGTAAAAACACAATATGCAAGCATTTGACAATATGCAAGCATTTAAATGAAAAAATATCGGCTATTTTATGTTCTAATAAATACATTTTTAGCATTATTACTTCTGAGTAAAGAAGAATTTCTGGCTTATTTAGTAAAAAATTAAGAATTCTTAATTAAAAAAATCAAATGTGCAATAAAACTGCTTAATTAAAAAAGTCTGCTGCAAGTATTGAAATAATGCTAATAATTAATATTAAATTTTTATAACACTTTAAAATTTTATTTTTATTCTTTAACCCCCCTCCCCCGAAAAAAAAGTTTATTGAATAATAAATAGATAAAATTTTAAAGAGATAAAATAGTCTCAGTGTGGTCATCTGTCAATAAACTTGCAAAGCAATAAACGAAAGCTATTTTTTTCAAGGATAAACATAAAACAAATTTAAAATAATATAATAATAGTGGAAACAATTGCCATAACTTTAAATAATTCTGAAAAAATTAGATGTTAGTTTTGTAAGTGTGTAAAACACTTTAAAAAATGACTACATTTAAAATAAACAATTGTTATCTTTTTAAAAAGAGCAATAAATTCTCAGTTTTAGCAAATATAAAATCCAACTTATTTATTTAGTTTATTTCATCCAAATACGTGTGGATAGTATTGTAAAATGTCAGTCAATTTACTGTTCCTATTTACTCTCCGGATATTTTGGGAATGACGTAAATAGGAGAATCGGCACAAGACAATCACATTTCTCAAGAAAACTATCAGTAAGAAACTAACCTGCTGTCACTTCTTTCATGCCTTTTTCAGAGTTTAAAGAAATGTGGTTTTATGAAACGATGATAGGAGATGATATACAATATAGCAGCCTAAGAATAAACTTGATAAATGTTATTAAAAAAACATTTCATTAAATTTCGTATTTCAAAATTTCATATTAATGAAGCAGACTGTATTGATTTCAAATGCGTAAATTAAAAAAAAAAACTATTATTATTATTATTATTATTATTATTATTATTATTATTATTATTATGAAAAAAAAATTAAAAACTTGATTTATGTTTTTATTTTAAATCCTCTAGACGTACATATCTGCTTAGTAAACTAACATTTAGACTAGCTTCAGCATACCTTATTTAAAGGTTAGATTGGTTAAACTTCGGTTGAATTACATACTATTTAGCTTTTCTTTTTTTTTTCTTTTTGATGGTAGATTTTACAAATTTTTTGAAAAAATATAGTGTTTACTTTACAACAACTAAACTATACTAAATTATAACAATTAAATTAAAACAAACAATTGTTATTGTTTTAAAAAGAGCAATAAAATTCCAAATTTAGTAAATGTAAAATCCAACATATTCATTTTGTTCATTTCATAAAATCAATCAATTTACTGTTCCTCTTTACCCTCCGGATATTTGGGAATGACGTAAATAGAGGAAACGGCACAAGATAATCACATAAGAAAACTATCAATACGAAACTAATGCGCTGTCATTTCCTTCATGTCTTTTCCAGTGTTCGAAGAAACTTGATTCTATGAAATGAGAATAGGAGATGCCAGACAATATAGGAACGCAAGAATAAACTTAATAAAAGTAAAGAAAAAATATAAAAAAAGCAATTTGTGTTATGTTGTACAGTAGAATGTTCTGAAAAAATATATTCAATGCATAAAATGTTAAAGGAAAAATGTATTTCTGCTAATGAAAATGCCCGTCCAAAGAGGGTGGGTAAAAATTGTGTTTTACATTTAAAACTTGAAAAAAAAATTATAAACTAATTGGCAATATACAAGTATTTAGATAAAAAGAATTCGGCTATTTTATGTCCTGATGAACGCACTGTAGCATTATTACTTCTGGATAATATATCGTAAAAAAAGGGTAAAATTTCTTAATAAAATAAAAATTTAACAAATATGCTATAAAACTACGTAACTAAAAATGTCTGCTGTAAGTACTGAAATAATACTATTAATGAATATTAATTTTTTATAACACATTGAAATTGTATTTTTATCGTTTACCACTCCTTAAATAGGAAAAAGTTTAAAGAAATAAAACAGTCTAAAAATAGTTTATAAGTAGGTATTTATGAAGAATGTATGACAATATTTCTCAATTTTTAGAAATTTGGGGATCATATATAATTAAACTTTGCAATGCAAAATACCTAATCAAGTGATTAATATTAAAACGAAGAACAAATCTAAAATGAAAAATAATAGTTATGGAAGTAATTGTTAAAACTTTAATTAATTCTGAAATATAAAGATTAAAAATTTAAATGTTATTCTTTGAGGAATGTAAAATAATTTAGAAATAATTACATTTAAGATAAACAAACATATATTTTAAATAAACAAATGTTATATTTATAATAAGAGCAATAAATTTTCAATTTTAGTAAATGCAAAATCCAAATAGCTTTACTTCATTTCATCCAAATACTTGCGGATAGTATTATAAAGTGTCAGTCAATTTACTGTTCCTATTTATCCTCCGGATACTTTGGGAATCTCGTAAATGGGAGGAACGGCACAAAATAAACACATTTCCCAAGAAAACTATCAATACGAAACTAATGTGCTATCATTTCCTTCATGCCTCTTCCAGAGTTCGAAGAAATGCGGCTCTATGAAATGACAATAGGAGATACCAGACAATACAAGAGCGTAACAATAAACTTAATGAAGGTAAAGAAAAATATAAAGAAAATACTTTATTTTATTTTGTATAGTAGAATATTATGAAAAAATATATTCAGTGTATCAAATGTGAAAGGAAAAAAAAAACAAATTTGTAAAACATTTTTTTCCTAAATCTACATTAATAAAAGAACAAAACGCTCTGTTTGCGTGTGTGTGTGTCTGCGATGGCTAGCAAAATCTACGGCATGTATGAGGCTCAAAATTTTTTTGAGAGTAGCCCCTAATCTCTCCTGATGCACCTGAGCTTCAGAATTTCGAAATTCTATTTATTAACTGAGTAATTAATTAAATTCCACAGATCACTCTAAAAAAAAATCGCCTTTTTTTTTCTTTTTTTCCCCTTTATTTAGTTATGGTTTGTTGGTTGCATAAAATTTTCGCATGAATAATTAAAAAAGCTAGAACAGACCTTTAAAATTCATAGACTGGCAAATTGTCAGTTTAAATGATGATTTTTTATCACAGCGGTTGTAAACCATGGAGGAAAAAGAAAGGTGGTGGTGTAGTAAACCGAAAAAAGGGTTGCAATATTAAACCATTTATTGCTCAAATTTTAATGTCCCAAACAAAAGCATGTGGAAGGGATTTTATATTAGTAAGACGAATTGAAAGAAATGAATTACAGCTGAAGCATATTTTACGAAGAAATAGTAATTTTTTAAAATGGTCTTTTTTCTACTATGTTATTTATTTTAGAAAAATTTTTGCTTTTAAAATAATTGAAATTGATAAACTCGAAATAATTAAATGTCAAAATAAAATAAAATAAAATATTGAAAACATTTGATTTGAGCTAAAAATTGTATTACTAAAAATTTTCTTTTTCTTTTCAGAACTTTTTAATACGTTATAACGTCGATGAAAAATGTTTATGATTTAACAACATATTAATAATTCAATGTCAATATATAAAAAATATTGATGAAAACATTCTTTTAAAACCATTCATGAAAACTTAAATAACAAATATTAATCTAAAATCTAGATTTCAGAGAGCAGACGGTTTAAGACATTAACGAAAAAATTTTAACTTTTCAAGCAAAATCTTAAATGATGCTTCTATATTGATATTTCAAAGTCATATCATAAAATTAATCAAATAATTCTTGCCTATGATTGATATATTTGTATCTTTTATCATTCTGATCGTGTATTACAGCAAATGATGGCACAAAAAGTTATTTTTTAAATGAAATTTTAGTTATCTATTCAATAACAGTTTAAAAGGTAAAAAATAAAAACAAAGAAATGCGGGATTAAACCAGTTTGAATTGATTGGCGTGTCAAAGCACATGGTTTTGTAGGTGCTTATTTGGACTTAATGTAGCAGATTTTAGGGGTTACATTTTCGGCGTCACCCCAAGACATTATACTTCCACTCAAGTTCTTTTTACTGTGTGGTTGTACGCAGATCTTTGGCATTTCGAACGTTAGAATGTATGAGTCATTAGCTGTGTTGCAATAAAAAAAATCACACCACACTTTTCTAGGAGTTTATTTTTTTATCATTGATAAAATTTAAATGTATTCTATTTAATTTAAAATTGTATTATGGCTTTAATTTGGTTTTAAAACAAAAATAAAATATAGCTCTTTGGCGTACAATTGTTCGAATCCGCAAACGATTCATACACCATAATAAATTATCAAATAGCAAATTAAATTATTTATCAGAAATAGCCATAAAAAGAATAGTAGCAAAACTGATTACAACCTTAATGTTTAGACTAATTAACACATAACTCAATCCCAACCAGAAAAAAAACAGACCACACTCCGATCCGTGATAGACAAAATTTCCGTGAGTATAAACCCGACCCGAACTTAAAAATTCTCTTTGAAAAAAAAACTACGGATTTAATAACTGACCCGAACCAAATCTCAATCCCATAAAAATGTTCAAATGAAGCATAACCCGATCCAAACAAGGCAAAATAATTTTAGTGGGCATGAAACCTGATCCGAACCTAAATATTTATGTTACCGGTTATCTTTTAAAAAAACTCGAAATATGACCCGAACAAAATCTGAAACCGATAAAAATATTCCGGAGAACTATAACCCGATCCCAACAAGACAAAATACTTTCCGTGGTCATAATCTCGACTCAAACCTAAAAAATTCCATTTTAAAAATTCTGAAATTTGACCCAAACCACATCTAAATCCGATCAAAATATTCGAAAGAACCATAACCGGATTAGAGTAAGACTAAATAATTTCCATGGACATGAACCCGATACGAACCTAAAACTTCCATTCGAAAAAATACCTGAAATTTGAATCGAACCAAATCTGAATCTGACAAAACTATTTCAAATTTCCGCAACCGGATCCAAACAAGACAAAATATTTCCATGGACATGAACCCAATCCGAACCCGAAAAATTTCTTTGAAAAAATCGCGAAATCTGAACTGAAGCAAATCTGAACATGGCAAAAATATTCCAGTAAAGCATCTTCTTATTCGAACAAAGCAGAATAATTTTCGTGAACATGCAAGAAAACCCGAACCCAAAAGTTCCATTTGAAAAAAAACCCGAAATCTGAATTAAACCAAATCTGAACCCGATAAAAGTATTCAAAAGAACTATAACCCGATCCGAGCAAGACGAAATAATTTCCATGGACATAAACCCGACTCGAACCTAAAAAATCCGATTTGAAAAAACCTGAAAATTGACTCAAACCACATCTGAATCCGATCAAAATATTAGAAAGAATCATAACCGGACTCGAGTATGATAAAATAATTTCCGTGGCCATGAAGGAGATTCGAACCTAAAAATTATATTTGAAAAAATACCTGAAATTTGAATCGAACCAAATCTGAACATAACAAAAATATTCCAAAGAACAGTAACAGGATCCGAATAAGACAAAATTTCCATGCACATGAACCGAACCTGAACCTAAAAAATTTCTTTGAAAAAATCTCGAAATCTGAAATGAATTTGATAAAAATATTCCAGTGAAGCATGTATTTATTCGAACAAGACAGAATAATGTCCGTGAACACGCAAGAAAACCCGAATCCAAAAATTACATTTGAAGAAAAAGCCGAAATCTAAATTAAACCAAGTCTGAACTTGACAAAAATATTCCAGTGAAGCATGTCTTTATTCGAATTAGATAGAATAATTTCTATGGACACGCAGGAAGACCTGAACCCAAAAATTCCATTTGAAGAAAACGCCGAAATCTGAATTGAACCAAATCTGTTCCCGACAAAATTATTTCACAGAAACATAACTGGATCCGAGCAAGGCAAAATAATTTCCATGGACATGAATCCGACCCGAACATTCAAATCGAATTTCAAAAAATACCTGAAACCTGAATCGAACCAAATCTGAACCCGACGAAAATATTCTAATGAATCATAACCAAATCCGAACAAGACAAAATAATTTCCGTAGACATGAACTCCATGAATGGTTAGGTAACATTTGGGTTAGATTAGATTGCAATTACATTATGGTAAGTCTTTGATTTTATTTAATTTCACGTTAGGTTACAGTTAGATCACAGTTAATTTAAAGTTAGGTTAAAGTTAAATTGCATTTATGTGATGTTTAGAATAAGAATAGGTTACAATAAAGTGACAGCTAGGTTACATTTATGTTATATTTAAGTTACGGTAGGGTACTGTAAAGTCGCAGTTATGTTACAGACAAATTATGGTTACGGTACAAAAGTTTACGGTTAGGAATTTGTCCACAGAGTCAACATTACGCATGCTTTGATTAAAAATATACTCTTTTGTTAAATGACTCTGAAATTATAATACTATATACCAATATTTTATCATCGCGTATCGATTTCATTCACGGTATAGTCGGATTTAAGAGTGATATAATTAGTTTGAAATTCAAAATATCTGACTTGGGATTTCTATGCGAAAAAAATAATTAGTTACGTGATTTAACAGTGATTTTTACGGGTAAGTATCAACACTTTAACACGAAACTAACGCAATCGTTCGATACATGTTCCCTCCCGTGTTTCTCATTGCTCATTTTAAGTATTTTTAGAGCTTAATATTAGTTGTTGTTTTTAAAACAGAATTTTCACATAGTCAGCTGCGACGTATTTCAGACAATGCATTTCTGCATGCTTCCAGTTTATGATAAAATCATACAAATTTCAAGTTCGTTTAATATTGTTAATACGGACCCGGGCAACGCCGGGCGGGTCAGCTAGTATGATAATAAAAAATAAACCTTTTTTTTTAAACTTTTTAGTTCAGATATTTTAATTTTTTACTTAAATTAATAATTCTAAAAATGCTGAATCAAAATTAAAACATTTTATTTTTTTTATTGGAAAAGAATCGAAATTTCGAGAATCATATTTTAAGTTATGCCAATTTTAAACTACCCCACTTAAATAAATGTTAAATTTTAAAATTACAAAAAATATATGACAAGTTTTATCATGTAATTCTGTTTACAAATGGTTGACTATTACAAAATATAAATAAATAAAAATAATAAATTAATAAGTAAAAATTATTTTAAAATCTGTACCATATGACCTTAAAACGATTAATTAACGTCGAATTCAAACGTCAAAATGGTCTAATTTTAGTAAAAGGAAATTATATTTAGCTATTTTTTTTCTTTTGATGATAAAGCCTCTACAAATTTTTAGAAAATGATATTTTCCAAATTAAGAAAAAAAAGAAAGAAAATAGATAATAAAATAAAAATAAAACAAAGTAAAATGAATGAAAAATTAATAATAATAATGGATTTGATTAGTTTAACTTTAAATAATTCGAAATATTAAAGATAAAAATTTAAATATTATTTTTTTTAAAATAAAAATTTCATAAAAATCAACTACTACATATAAAAATAATTTTATTTTTTATTTTTAAAAAGAGGAAAAAACAATTAAGTTTTAGCAAATGTAAAATGCAACATTAAGCATTCGTTGGTAATAAGTGTTGATAGTATTATAAAGTACCAGTCAATTTACTGTTCTGATTAACCCTCCGGATATTTTGAGAATGACGTAAATAGGGGAAACGGCACAAGATAATCATATTTCTCAAGAAAACTATCAATACTAAACTAATGTGCTGTCATTTCCTTCATGTTTTTTTCCAGAGATCAAAGAAATGTAGATCTATGAAATAACAATAGGAGATACCAGACAATATAGTAGCGTAAAAATAAATTTAATAAAGGTAAAGAAAAAGTATAAAGAAAGTAATTTATTTTATTTTGTATAGTAGAATATTACGAAAAAATATATATTCAATGCACCAAATGTCAAAGGATAAAGTATATTTCTATTGCTGACAAAATCGTAAGAGCAGTTTATATGAAAAACGCTGTAAGCGAAATTAAAAACCGTACGATTCAATTTCATTACTGTACAATTACTTTCACATAATTCTAAATTTATCGTAAATAATATAAATAGGTATATTTATATAGAATGTATAAAAATATCGTTCAATTATTACAAATCTAGGATAAGAATATTTAATTTTGAAATGTAAAATATCTAATAGTGGAATTAGGTTTATAATAAACATATGCTACGTTCATCAAACATGTATCAAACATTTTCTAGTGCAGTAAATGTAAATTCTTACTTATTTTTTTATAGCGAAATTATAATTATAGACTTTGTAAAAATCACCAAAGGATAAAAATCAAAGCAGGACGCGTTTCGAGCTAAAAAATCCAGCTTGTCATTAGTAAAAAGTTAGGCAGTTAAAGGAAACACCTGTCCGTAAGTGCACGAGGTCGAATATGAATTCGCCTTCAAACAACGACATCAATTAAATCACTTGTCAAATCGATCAGAATGAGTTTTAGATAGCTTTTACTTTATTTGTGATAGAAAAAAAACATAATAATAAGTAAATTATTATACAGGGTGACCATAAAATCCCAGTCCATTTTACAGAAATAATTAATGCATGGATTTTATACAGGTGAATGGTATTCCGAGGATATGCCAACAACATAAGAACGAATTGGGGTTGTAGCGGCATGTTTGCGTGGTCAGACATTCCAGGAGGTTAGGGAAACGTTTCGTAGAAAATCTGGAAGAGAGGCCCCAACACGAGGAAATATCCGAAAAATGGTGAACAAATTTTTGCGCACCGGATCTGTGCTCAATGAGAAATGTACAGTTCGACCATCGATGTCAGCTGAAACAGAAGCGAATATCTACTGAGCGTAGTCCCGATGTATCAACTCGCCGTCTCAGTCTTGAACTTGTGATACCTCAATCGTCTGACTGGAAAGCTCTAAACTACACTTAAGCGTACCATGTGCAGGTTCTCCAGAAACTCGAATCTGAGGATTACGCTGCACAAAAAACCGTGTGCTACGATGTCTGCAAGGCTGCAGAACAGGACGAATTAATGCATAACATCTTTTTCAACAACGAAGCGACATTCCATACCTGTGGAATTGTGAACCGTAATTACTGTCGTATCTGGGTCTCTAAACGCCCAAATGCTACTATGGAATGAGAACGAAATAAACCCAAGGTGAATGTATGGCTTGGTTTCACCATTCATGCTTGCAGAAAACATCATCACAGCAGACATCTATCTCGATATGTTTCAACTGTTTCTGGAGCCACAGCTACATGATGATGGGATTCCTGATTCCGTAATCTTCCAACAAGATAACGCACCACCGCACTTTGCGTTGACTGTGCGTGATAACTTCAAATACATCTATCCAGACAAATGGATAAGAAGAGGATCTACATGTTTTTGGCCATCTCGGTCCCCTGACGTTACTCCATTAAATTTTTTGCGTGGAGGTTCATCAAGGAACAGGTCTACAATACTAAGGTTACAAATGTGACAGTCCTAAAACAGCGCATAAGCCAAACATGCAAAATGATCACCGTGGGGATGTTGGTAAAAGTGTTTCGAGCTAAACCGTTGGGAAACTTGTTCCGAACTTAATGGACATCACGGTGAAAAGTACTAATATGCTCTATAATACTATTGAAATATAAAATTCATGAATAAATTATTTCTACAAAATGGGCTGGGACTTTATGTTCACCCTGTATACTTACATGTGTTTGTCCACAGATATGACGGACTCTTAAAATCTGTTTCTTATGCATATCATATATTTCGACAGTAAAGAAAAAATACCTTCAACTAGTCTTCAGGTCCCACAACTTATACTTCACAAATTTTAGACCGGGCGTTAACAGGAACTTGCTTTTTCCCACGATGAGGTCTACAAATCGAACAAATAAACTTTTAGTGGTAGTTAGTAATTTTGATGACTCAGAACTCTTCTGCGCAGAATCGGTAGGTGTCATTGCCCGGATTCCTTTACAAGTACACGTAATATTAGCACTTGGCGTTATTACTCACCCTGGTGTTATTACCTCAGGACACCTTATTTAACTTACGTATTACCGATTTTCATGTAAAACGCATAGTTTTATTTATTTATTTTTTTTTTTCAAGGAAAGGTTTTTTTTTTCTTTTTTTATCGGTTTTTGAGGATTTAGTACCCACAAATAAGAGGGAAAATTGGTGATGGCCACTTTTCATCAGCACTCTTAACATGAAAGTTGAAGCAGACAGACGAATCCATAAGGAATACACTATATTGCCATTGATTATGGGACACTTGCGATTTTAGACATTTTACTAAATATCTAGAAAAATACATGAGGAATCATCTCGAAACTCTTAGTGTATAAATATAATAGTATAAGTCATACATCTCCGTGAAGATTTTTTACCGAAACTCCAAAGGGGACCGTCAACAAATTAAAAAAGAATGAATATCTTTTAATAACCCTGTCAAAACTAATGTAGCAAAAGCGGTCAAACTCTAGATTGTGATTGAATGCCTTATTGTAATAAGCCTTGTTCATTTTTATGCAAATAGCATGCATACTCGCAGAGTAATTAAGGTTTTTATAAAAATGATCCCAAATTTTTCCAAGTTTTTTCCTTATAATTTTCAGAGTTCTTAATATAAAATATTATTTTTTTCAGAAAATATGACAAACAACATTGCACACAGTACCCTGTAATCAGAATTAAAAAATAATGAAAATTGTATAAAAAATGAGTTGGTTTACTAAATAATTTTTTACTGCGCATGCGTCAACGATATCAAAATTTCATTTGCATATTATGTTAGCTAAATGTATAGAGCAACTTTTGTGAAAGTCACAAAATCATAACTTGAAAATTCTGACAATAATCGTCAATTGAATAAGACGAAAATCCGTTATTCTCAAAATGAAGCAAAAACAAGAGGAGTTGTATCCATATATTCATTGATTAGTGTCAATATAGAATACACAATATGGGATGTACTACTGCATTTGGATAAAATCCCTCATTTTTTTGCTTCATTTTAGTAACAACGGATTTTGTCCTTTTTCTATAGACGATTACTTTCAGAATTTTCAAGCTATGATTTTGAGACTTTTACAAAAGTTGCTCTATACATTTAGCTAACATAATATGCAAATGAAATGTTGATATCTTTGACGCATGCGCAGTAAAAAATTATATAGTAAACCTACTCATTTTTCATAAAATTTTTCTTATTTTTTAATTCTGATTACAGGGTACTGTGTGCAATGTTGTTTGTCATATTTTCTAAAAAAAATATTATTTTATATTAAGAACTCTGAAAATTATAATGGAAAAACTTGGAAAAATTTGGGACCATTTTTATAAAAACCTTAATTACTCTGCGAGTGTGCATGCTATTTGCATAAAAATGAACACAGTGTATTACAATAAGCATTCAATTATAATCTAGAGTTTGAGCGCTTTTGCTACGTTAGTTTTGACAGGGTTATTCAAAAGATATTCATTCTTTTTTAATTTGTTGACGGTCCCCTATGGCGTTTCGATAAAAAATCTTTACGGAGATGTATGACGTATACTATTATATTTATACACTAAGAGTTTCGGGATGATTCCTCATGTATTTTTCTAGATATTTAGTAAAATGTCTAAAATCGCAAGTGTCCCATAATCAATAGCAATATAGTGTATAAAGGAACATTTATTCATCTAGAATTTCTCGTGAAATTTTTTCTTTGTTGATGAAAGTGAAATAGAAAATAGAAGAACGTTCCCGTTTTGGGACTTCTGGATTTCTGTCAACTGACATGCGTTTTGATGCCGTGAACCATTTTCTTATTGGGAAACAATCGATGGGAAACAATCTAGATGTAACATATATGAAAATGAAACATATTACAGTTGTCTGTAAAAATTACAATGAAATGTTGCATAAAAAATGATAATCGTCTTTCACGTAAAATAAAGAGAAAAGATAATAAAACAATGAAAAAAATATGTAAAATAAGAATATTTATAAACAAGTTTTCTTTTCTTTACTCTTTTATTATTATTAGGTGCGTTCGTAATTGTGTAGATACGTAGCACCTATTGTTGTCGCTCAGTCCGTCCGTCTGTCTGTCTGTCCGTCTGTCTGTCCGTCTGTCTGTCTGTCTGTCTGTCCGTCCGCATATAACAACGCAAAAACTACCCAACCGAATCAATTGAAATTTAAAATACATAATTATTACATAATTTTGTCGAGTCATTTCAAATTTTATGAAAATCGGATGGATAGATCAATTACAGGGACAATCAAAATGATTCCGTTACATTACGGTCAATTGGGGAAAAAGTTTCAAATGCATTTTAATCGTTTGAAATTTAAAACATATAATTATTGCGTAATTTTCTCGAGTCATTTCAAATTTAATGAGAATCGGATGTATAAATCAATTACAGGGGCAATCAAAAGGATTCCGTTACATTACGGTCAATGGGGAAAAAGTTTCAAATGCATTTTAATCGTTTGAAATTTAAAACATATAATTATTACGTGATTTTGTCGAGTCATTTCAAATGTTATGAAAGTCGGATGCATAAATCATTTACAGGGACAATCAAAAGTATTCCATTACATTACGGTCAATAGAGAAAAAGTTTCAAATGCATTTTAATGGTGTTACACTCATTTGAATATAACAGAATTGACATGAATCTATGAAATATGTACTAAAAATACATTTTGTACAATCTGTGATGCAAATAATATTTATTAGTAAATTACAGGGCCACACAAATGTATTCCACTAAATAATGTTATACGAGGAAACATTGTTTGGGGGGGTGTTTTAATTGTATTAAACTACTTCACATTTTATGAATAAGATATACGTTAATGAAGTATAATAAAAATTACTCCCTGCATATTTACAGGAACACAAAGATTTCGACCACTATACTGTATCCAAAGTACGCTCTACTATATCAGCAAGATCTGAACGTTTTAAAACTTCGTTATCAACGAACGCACCTCATTTGCTACGCTTTACGTGCAATTTCCAACTTGTTATTATTATTATTATTATCATTATTTGTAGATGTTTAGTATAGCTATAGATGTAATTTATCAGTATTTTCCAAAAAATGTCTGTTTCAGAATGATGTAGTGCTTTTTATTTCTAAAGAATTCAAAAATGACATTTATAACTACACAGAGGGAAGAAATGATTTTGTAAAAAAAGAAAAAAAATCACCATTAAATGCTATTGCTCCCATTTCTGGAACACCCTGTTTTTTTTTTTTTTTTTCAGAAGTACTTTTAAGAACATCTTCTTAAATAAGAAATAACCATTGATTCCTTAGAAAAATTGGGAAACACATACATCAACGCGTAATGGGTTAACTGCTTTTAAAAAAGTTATTTTTACATGCACAATATCGCTTAATACTAAATGAACTACGTTCTATACGTTGCAATTACGTTTTATATCGTCTCTTCTAAATCTCATGATACACAAGACATTATCAGTAGAAACTAAAAATATAATATTTCTAATTTCATTTCTTATGTTTGTCTTGGAAATACTTCTATCGGCTTAGAGAGCAATATTTTTTAATAAGATTGGTTGGGGTAAAATTACATTTTTTCATGCGTAGTTGATAAACAAACAAAAAAACAACTATTCAATAATATTTTTTATCAAATTTGTGGAGTGATATTTATTTTATTACGACTTAATCAGTATAGAAAAGTTTAAAAGATTACCATTTGTATCTGCGCGCGGATGCTGATAGGTAACTTGATTTAGCCTTTTTCATTTATACATTTTCAGTACATGAGTTAAAAATATACATCAAATAATTTACATATTGTGTAAAGTTTGATATGTGCAAAGGAAAAAATGTATAATATTTTATTAGTAACTACGCACAAAAATAATATATTTAAATTGAACATTCTGAAAAAACATATTTAAAAGCTGAAAATAGATTGTATTTTGAAATAATTTTTATCTTCATCTAATTGAATTTTCGATGGTAAATAAAACTCTATCGAGCACTTTGAAGTTATATTTGTTTTTCAGTTTACTGTTTGAAAAACAAATAATTAAGTGATCTACAAATTTTATTATTATTTATTTAAAACCTTTTAGTTTAATCATAAGAAATATATAATAAATATTTATTTATTTAGTGAAAAGTTTACTAATCTTATTTTTCTAAATAGAAATGTATATCTCTTTTGAAAAATAATAATAAATACGTATTTGCCTGTTATTGATTATGCATGATAACATATAAAGTCAATTTTAGGATATGAGTCTGTTAAATTCAGTTCGTCATAATATAATTTTGGTAGTCAATAAAAAAAAAATAATTCAATATAGGGAAAATGCCCAGAAAAATCTGCAATCAACTTTTATTTTCTTCGAATTTTCTTTATTGTTTTATATATGTTTATTTTTATTTTAAAATAGCGACTTTTATTACTTTTTAAATAAACAAGTGTTTGATTTTTCAATGTTAAGTAATATTAAATTTTTATCCAGTTCAGAATTTAATAATAAACAATTTAAAGAACGACTCTTTTTTTATTAAAATATGGATGTAAGTGAGCAAAATATAATCACAATATAATCACAGAGAAAAAAAAACATAGAGTTCCACTGCTTACTTTAAAGATACATAAATGTCTAAATAATATAATATATTAATAAGTTGTTTACAATATTGCAAAGGCAAATGAAAACATTGTTTTGGAAAACTTAGAGGGGGGAGGGTACATAATATATAAGTTATTATATAACCTTATATAATAACTATACAATATTATACAATAACTTATATAATATTATAGTCCTGTGCATATATATATATATATATATATGTATATATACAGGTGTTTAACAAGGACCCCTAACTTTAAAAATCTATAACTCGGAAACGGTGATAGATCAAAACATGAAATCAGTGGTGTGTTTATTAAAAAAATCTTAAGAATCTTATAATAAAACAGAAAATTTAGTTAAAAATAGCGCTCATAGATGGCGCTGAAAGCGATAGGCACTCTTTTGAGGCTGATATTGATGTCACTTAGCACTGATGAGAAGTAAGGAGTTTTATGCGGAGTGGGTCATGTTCGAAAATGCACTTTTGCTTTTACGACCCGATTTTGGATTCAATACATATAATTTTGATTTTGTTGGCATCAGCACAAAAATAGACAAAAATAGTGTTTCCATAGGAACGACTCACTTCAAATAGAAATGCGAAAACCAACAACATTCGAAATACCGTCTTTTATGTAAGTTGTTGTTTATCGCATTTCCATTTTAAAAGAATCGTTCCTAAGGAAACACTATTGTTGTATATTATTGTGCTGACGCCAAAAAAAATCAAAATTATATGGATTGAATTCAAAATCGGGTAGCAAAGTGCATTTTCGAACATGACCCACTTCGCATAAAACTCCTTAATTGGCATCAGTGCTAAGTGACGTCAATGTCAGCCTCAACAGAGCACCTATCGCTCCCAGCGCCATCTATGAGCGCTATTTTAAACTTAATTTTCTGATTTATGTATAAGATTTTTACGATTTTTTTAATAAACACACTACTGATTTATCACCGTTTCCGAATTATAGATTTTCAAATTTAGGGGTCCTTTGTAAAACACCCTGTATATGCAAATATATACATTTTTATTGAAGGAGAAAAATAGTTCCTTTTGGAAATATAACGTCCTGGTTTTTTTTTTCACTTTTTTTTAGGGAAAAAATCCAAAAATGAAAGATAAAAGATTATACAATCATATTTTTTATGAGTACTTCCCAATCACGAACCTCGTTACATTATATTTAAATGACAATATAAGAATATTCAGGTTGCAAATGATATTTTGAATTTGAATTAGAATTCCAACTGTTTAATTGAAAATCGTGCTATTATGGCCATGTTGGATAGAGGCAAAATTTGAAGGTATTCCTTTGAAAAACATTGCTGAATATAGATTATAAGGATCAGGAACGATAAAATGCCCTTTTAAAAGTTGGATTTCACATAAATGAGAAACTACGAAATTTTTCAAAGCGCTAAAAGAAGTGATGTTGAATAATTCTGAGAATTATGTCTATATGATGCAATAATCATCTTTCTGATTAACTTATATTTTTAAAACATAGTTTATATGTAGGATAGACATTTAGAGATTTTTTTCATATTCAATACTTCAAAAATATTGCAACTACATTTTTTAATTTAGCAGAGCTCAGGTCGATTGGCAGTCTATTTTTTTTTCTTTTTTTTTCTTTGAAATGCGCGTGTTACACATTTATATTTAATTATTTGATATAACATGAATGTTTACTTTCATAAAATTGGTTAAGTTTCATATTTACGAAAGCTAGCAGATTAATACATAACAAATATTCGGAAACTAAAATCGTGTATAAGCCACAGGAAATAAAAATGTATTTATATAAAAAACAGCTAAAACTATAGAAACGTTTTTAAATTCCAAATTTATTTATTTATAAATAAAAGCAGCAAAAATGAATAATCCCCAAATGCATTAAAAATTCACAGAAGAAAACAATTTACAAAAACAAATTATTTCTCCAGTTATACGAAGAAAAAAAGGAAGAAATAAAATATTATTCATATTAAAGAGAGGTTTTGCAAAAAATATCGCATTTATTGTATCATTCACATTTGAGATCAATTTATTAGTACCATTCTATAGAAAAATGTTAAAATATTCTATTGGTATTTGTATTATTAAAGTGCATTTACATTTCCCGTAGTTGAACATAAAAATTGCTGAAATCAAACTTTGCATTAAAGTAAATTACCCCCTACCTCCCTTCAAATAAAAGTAAATGAATTTATTTAAAAATATAACAATTTAATGATTATGCAACTTAGATGTGCATATTTTGCAAATAATTATATTAATAAAAAGAATTGTTACCTACTTTCATAACATATTTAGTTTTGACTTCAGTCAATGTTTGTATCACAACAATCGTAGTTTTAACATAAGTCTTTCTTAAAATATTATTTTTAATATACTTAATAGAATTAAAGTAGTCTATTATGCAATTACTATCAAATTAGCAGCCTTTGCTGGCTTCGCTGGTAAGATTCTCAAACAAAAATCTGGAATGAAACGAAATACAGCTAATAATGATGGAAGTAGAAAAAAAGTATTTTCTTAGCGTCTAATGAAGTATCCATAATTGTTGTCATATTCGTATAACCCTATATTAAAGCGTTCAAAGTAGATGGTGACAATATAATAGCTCTAAAATCACTGCAGTACTGCAAGCAATTATTTTTTAGAGAGTTAGTTATCCTGAATTTCCTGCTTCTACCTAAAATTGTTGTTGAGATACGGGGAAATGTACTGTAATTTTCTCCCACCCCTTTAGCATAGGAGAAACCCCATAGGAGAAATTTCTAAAATGGCTGATACATGTGTTTAGTTGCTTTTTGAATAGGCTTATTATCCTTAATTTCTCACTTTTACCTAAAAATGCTTTCGAGACCTGGTGAAATGATCTAAAACTTGCAACCACTCCATTAAATCGCCTTAGATGGGAATTTCTAAAATTGATTAAATACATATTTAATTATGTTTTAGTATCATCTTTTATCCAAAAACTCATATATCAATCTAAAACAGCTGATGAGATATGGCATAAAAGTTTCGATAGTTTCCTGATTAATCTTATTAAAAGCGAAAATAATTTATAAAACCGCTGAAATACGTGATTAATTATTTTTTAATAAGTTTGTTATCTAGAATTTCATGATCCTACCTAAAACTGCTGCTGGGATGCAGCCAAATGTTCTAAAATTTCTGACCCTCAATCCCCTTTAACCCCATTAGGAGCGAGTTTCTAAAGTCGATGAAATATGTGTTTGTTTTTTTAATAGATTTCATTTCGGTAATTTCTAGGTTCTACCTGAAACAGCTCCTGTAATATGGTTAAATATTTTGAAAATTTTGCTCTCCTGTAGCTCTCTTAGGGGAAAAATTTTAAAATCGCAGAAATTCGCAGTTAAATATGTTTTCAGAAATACTTTACTCTGAATTTCTTGCTCCCACCTAAAATGGGTACGGAGTATTGCCAAATGCCCTTATATTTTCATTTCAATTTTAACTCCCTTAAGTGGAAATTTCTGAAATATGCGTTTAATTTATTATTTAGTAGTTTTGTTTCATTGAATTTCACGCTCCTACCTTAAATGTCTGTTGATGTTCTAAAACATTGGACTGCCTTTTAATCCACAGTAGAATACGGAAACAGGAGTGAAACACGTATTTAATTATATTTCTAATAGATTTATTTTCTAGAATATCAGAATCCTATCTACAACGGGTCAAGATAAATGTCCAAAACAACTAATATTTTGGACCCCTCTGTAACCCCTCCCTAGGAGGGGAATTTCTAACATCACTGAAACATGTGTTTGATTATTTTTTAAATAGATTAATAAACTGGTGTTTCAGGCTCTAACTAAAACCGTTTTTGAGATATGGTCATATGCCCGGTGATCTAAAATATTCAATTCACCCTCTTTTAACCCTATTAGGGGTAGAAATTGGTAAATTCTCTGAAACACATGGATAGTTAATTTTTTACAGATTTATTTTCTATAATTTCAGGTTTCTATCTAAAACTGTTGCTGAGAAATGCTAAGCATACTGAAATGTTCGGACATCCGTTCCCCTGTTTTAAACCTCGGAGGATAGAAATTTCTAAAGTTGTTAAAACGCATATTTATTTATTTCTCTTTTGTAGATTTATTTTCTGGAATTCTAACTCTGCTTTTTATCCTTTAGATATGGAATTATCAAAATTCCTTTCTTATGTCTCATTTATGTTATAAGTTGCAAGTTCTCACTAATTTTCATACCTTTAAGGCCATTGCCTTTTATATAGAGTGATAAATATAATGTTTCCATTTTTTTTTCTTTCTTGCATTCGCACTTATAAAATATTACTTAAAAATAAGTGCTTAAAGCCACACGTTTTCGATATAGTTTAAATGCATCATAAATAAACATGATATCACTTTAATTATAAGTATTTATACACACTTGAAAATAACCTTTAAATAAAAAAAATAGTTTCATATCGCATCATTTTATTTTGCATAGATTTTAACATAATAAAGTTTTATGAATAATTGTATATGTATATAATTAGGAAGTAATTTTGCCAAAATAGTTTAGAATAAGGTTTGCTTATTTCAAACTTTTATGATAATAACTTAATTTAGATAAGAGGCTTTCATGCTTTACTCATGTAGTGTTTAAATTGCTGATAAAATGGAAATATTGCGCAGTTGAATGAAGTTTAAAATTTCGTTATTTACAGTCAGCCGTATTGTACATTAAATTGTAATGGTGCCTAATCCTCTAATGGAAAAGTAGATTCTAGCTTCCTAACCATTCATGTGTCTGTATTTAATATGTGAGTGTATGTATAATTTGCATTTTATGAAATACTAAAAAAATATGAAACGTATGATTTTTTTTGCAATTAGAACTAGTCGTAGGTATAACGAGCAAAGAAAAGATTCGGCCTGTGATATCTCCTATACAGAATATTTTGCTTCTTTTGAAATGTCAGGTTTTATCGTTGTGCGTCCTTTGTCCTCTTATATATATATATATATATATATATATATATATATATATATATATATATATATATATATATATAGATATATATATATAGATATATATATAGATATATATATATATACATATATATATATATATATACAAACAAATAAAAATAAACAACAATTCTTTTCGCGATATTTTAATACAAAAACATTTTAATCAAAAAAGTATTTAAGTGCTTCAAAATTTCTGTTTTAATCATACATTTTTTCCTCTAAAATATATTTTTTGTGTTTTATTTTTACTTGAAATTCGACACATTATTTATTATGCAACACGCACTTATTAATGCAGAATGCATACCAATTTAAGAAGAATAATTCACGAAATACAAAAAAATTTCCAATTGGAATTCATTAAATGTAACTAAAATTTGCAAACTTTTGAAATTTAACTTTTCAAAGTAGCAATTTAATGTTATAACTCTTTTTCTTTAAATTTGAAGATCAAGATTACCCTGTTATGTTCCCATAAAAGAACAAAAAATGTAGATTTATGTCATTAAATTTTATGAAAGTTTCTAAAAATTACAGACAGATAAAAACCC
Source organism: Maratus speculifer (assembly GCA_964019185.1). NCBI lineage: Eukaryota > Metazoa > Arthropoda > Arachnida > Araneae > Salticidae > Maratus > Maratus speculifer. The sequence continues at coordinate 59,964,661 of OZ025290.1, read as the reverse complement.
ATGTATCACTTCAAAAATGAATTATCTCTGCACAAATATCTCCTTTGCTTTTGTTTGAAAAATTTTAAATAAAAGTTATTTGCAAAGGGAACATGTGTAATTTTATTTTTTTATGAAAATGTATCACTTATTCATAAGACGTAGTAAGAAGGTTTTAGCGAATGCAGAAAACTAAGATATTTTTTTCCTTTTTCAAATAAGAGTCTTTTGGAAATTGCATGCAAGGAAGTGGAATGAAGTGTAATTTTTTTAAGTATCTGACTTCATCTTTCGTAGCTTATCTGCAATTTTTGAAACAATGACATCTATGTATGAAATTTGGAAAACATTTATTCAGAGATCGCAATTTCTTATGGAAAAAACAGCAGAAATACATTTTTTTTTACTCAGTGCATACTAAATTAGACTTTATATTTTATTTTGCAAATAAAATATAGTTTTAAATTAACGGCTTATTCATTTCTATCAAAAGTAAGTTTCACAATTCCAAGCACATACCACACATTAAGTTTAAATACTAGATTATCCTGTTGTGTTCCCATAATACAAGAAAAAAGTATATTTTTATGCCATTAAAATTTATGAGTGTTAATTAAGACTAAAGTTAGGTAGAAACCATACGTATCTTCAAATCTGTAATCACTGGACCCTTACACTGTAAAACAAATCCGTTAAATTTACAGCAACAACTGTTGGCAGCAATGTTTTGCAGCAGTTTTTGCCGTAAAAAATTGCAGTAAAATTAGATGTATTTTTTTTATTATAAGGTGGTCTGGTGTAATAACGCAAGGCGGGGTAATAACGCCACGTGTTAATATTATGCATAATTATGAAATAATCTGGTAAATAACACCCATGTGCTCTGCGCAGAAGGGTTTTGGATCATATAAAGTGCAAAAAACAGCTTCAAGTTAATTTGTTTCATTTTTAGATCTTATTGTTTTTACAAGCAACTAAAATTAACGCTTGATCTAAAATTTGAGAGATACGTTTTGTGATGTGATTATTTTTTTTATCCGGAAATACTTTATTAATTACATAAATTTGTAGTACATTTCATGGACTTTCAAAATGTTGCTGAAGATTTTGGATATCTTCTTGTGATAATTTGTAGTTTAAAATGTACTGTGCAATAAGTACACCGGGGTAATAACGCCAATCCTTTGCATTAATACCCCGGTTGATTCCCTACAGTGGCCGAGCAATATCCTACATACTGATTCAAATAAACACAGTTAAAACTGTGCAATGTTTCTAATAATTCGATTTAAGCGGTCCTTTTTAAGCAAAAAGTAGCTCCTGGTCTGATATTCTTTTGCCCCATCCTCCCCCTCCCCCACACACACACCACACCTTTATTTTTCTTACATTTTCACAAAAATTAACAATTTTCAATAGCTTAGAATGCAATTTGTCAATTTCTAACTTTGTAGAGTTTGTATTTTCAGAATTGGGCTGTCTACATGCAATACTTCCATCTTATTCCATAGTTTTGTTTGCATGGCGTTATTACCCATATAGGTGGGTAATAACGCCAAATAGCATTGGTCAAAAAATCATGCCATTACATTTTATGAATACATATCTGCTAAATTATTTTTTTATAGATAGTCAATGAGTTGCTGTATCAAGTCATATATTTGTTTGAAAAATACAATCTAAAACTGAGCCGTGAAAATTGGTAGAACCTTAACGTGGTGTTATTACCCCAGGGTACCTTATCTAATTTTACCGATTTTTTTTTTTTTATTATTATTATTTTTTTTTTTTTTTACAGTGTGCCGATGTAGATTGCTTTGTATTTTATAGAAGATGAGAAAAATAGAAGAATTTATAGCAAATGAGAAAAATGATGGCTGAATCAATTCAAAAGTCACATAACACCGAATTCAAAATAATCACTAATGAAGTTGCGAATACAAATATCAACAACATAGAAGAATTGAAAAAAAAAAAAAAAAAAAACTTTTGGACATAACGAAAGATTTTAACAACGCTGACGTTTTCATTGCCGACGAAGCAGGGATGCGGAATCGGTGTTGGAATCGGTCCCATTTTTGAGCAAAATAATCGGAGTCGGAGTATCTAATAAACAAGCCGACTCAGAGTTTGACTCAATTATTTTTTAATCACTTTAAAGTGAAATTAAGCCAATTATAAGTAATTTTAAATCCATAAGAAAGCTAATTGTTATTTTTTGGTTTACCCAAGATTATATTGATTTACCCAAGTTAAAGATCTACAATATACTGCGCATCGTGGCGTACTCAATTGATGAAAACAATTTCTAATTAAAAATTCTACTACATTCCGAATTATTTCCGAATGAATAAAATTTTTACTTTTATTTTCTTTTTCTTTCCATCGAAGATTTTCTGCTCTGGAGAGCTCGGATTAACATTAGAATTGTAAAGATTTTCAATTTTCAAGACCACGGTTTTTTTCTACTTAAGATTTTGATAATTGCATTATTGGAGTTTGTGGGTTTGGTTTTGGTTTATTTTATATCGGCCGATTATTTACTCTAGGGATATAGGCCCAGGTAGGAGGGCCCTTCGTAGGGGTCTTTCTAAAGGAACCCAACCCGTATTTACGCAAGGTTCGAAGAAAAGCACGAAAACTCCGAACAGTTAGGCCGACGGCCGCGATTGGGTTTGAACCCAGCACCTGCTCTCTACCAGTTGAGAGGTAAGCACATCTCGGGCACTTGTAGGGCTCGAGTTTGAGGAATGTGAAATAGAAATATTAGTAAAACGGGAAATATTTTTTCTCTTTCAATGCTTTAAGAAATTTATTAATACCAAAAAAGTGAAATTTTAACCTTATTTTTATTATGCTCTCTCATCAATTTAACTTACAATAACTTTCGAATATTAGTCAGAGCGGTACCTTCTACAAAGCTGGATTCCCATATGAAAATGAGCAATCAAGAATAGAGAAGGAACAAGCAACACCTGTGAGAGATTTGGGATAAATTTTTCAGAAGCTTCATACTGTAGACGCTAAGTATCCTGACTGGGCAGTGGGAATAGTGACTCCCGGCTATCCATTTCGCGATTGTGGGGACGGTTCAGACTACCTAAGATCGGGATGGTTAGCAACCAACAACCTGGAAACGGGGAGCCACCGGCCACCCTTTAACTTTCAATTATGCTATTAATTCTTTCAAGCGCCATTTTTTAAATTGGATTTTAATCCAGTAAATTTTTCGAAAATATGTTTAATCTCTGTTATTTCTTCCTAATTAACTTATTTTTCAATGAGGAATATCTAATTATTAATTTTAAATTTGTTATTTAACAGTAACATTTATATGAGATTACGGTTTGTAACAACATCATTCAATGGAAAGAAGAAAGTAAAGGAGAAGCAGAACCAAAAGAGACCGACGAAACAAAAAGAACGATGATTACTTTTAAATATTATTACCAAGAGACGCATTCAAGATCTGTTAAAATATGCAACTGAAGATCACCCAAAAATATTCCCACTTCTTAAAAAGCCAGATACCATGCACATTGCATGAACATACACGATCCAGAAACATACGAAAATTACTTAACTTTTTACTTGATGTTTTGAAAATACAGGGTCGTTATAAATTCGTGCAAAAATCTATGATAAAAGAAGTGATACTCGGAAAAAATTTTGGTTTGTGCGAATATGATTTGAGGGATTTTGGATTTTTTTCTCATGTATAATAAAAAATGATTCCAAAAATAACCGATAGAGGACGCTAACACGCCATATTGAGACGTTTTATGCAAATAAGGCAAACACAAATAGACAATGAAAGAAATCATAATAACATGACATTATAAGGTAGTAAAAGATGCTCAACATGCGAAATTTTCGTGATGCAATATTTGTCGATTTACCATTCTTATAGAAAAGTTTAACCACCAGCGCTATATCTGGTAATGATAGCATGCTGTTGATATCGAATGACGAATGGATTTCAAGCTAGGTGTTTTATTGCTAGACTGATTTGCATAAAACGCCTCAATATGATGTGTGACGCCTTAAAGCGGTTACTTTTGGAATTATTTTTTATTATATATGGAAAAATAATCCAAAATCCGTATCATCATACTCGCGGATATCAAAAATTTTTTCGAGAATTATTTTTTTTATTATGGATTTTTAAAGTTTGCACGAATTTATGACGCACCCGGTATGTAACTGTGTGTTTTGTAAAGCATTTTTAATAATAATACAAAAATGAGATGGTATAGTACAGGATAGACTAAATTTAATTTGACATTATGTTACACTTCTTTCAAAAATTAAGAAAAACAACAAAATCAGCGATTACTCAAAATGTTACAAGTTTTGTTAATAAAACTTTGCGCAATATACAACACATAATAAAGCATAAAATAATTTAAATGAAATTACAAGACGATTGTGGTGTTTCAGAAACTAACACAATTTTAAAATGAATAAAGTTAATGTGTCCGATTGGTAAGAAAAAGTAGGTTCCTCTCAGACGCCAAATCTGTAAGATTACTGGGATTCCAAGAATTTTTCATGTAACTGAAATCCAGTTTACAGGTAAAATTTTAGTAAGAGAACTGTAACTTTAGTAGACTCGTTTGTAAAGTTACAGATTTCTCTAACTTTACAAAAATTAGTTTTGTGCATTTACATTTTTCCTGTACAGCGTACAGATAAAATTTTAGTAACCATACAGATTTCGGCAACTTTACACCTGTAAGATTACAGTTTTTTTTTTTTTTTTTTTTTTTTTTTTTTTTTTTTTTTTTTTACTTTTCTAAAATTCTATTTTAGGCAAAGAGACTTTAACAATTGTGCAACAAATCTGCTTTTATAAAATATCTAACAATGTAGGTCTCAAGTAAAAAAATGTAAATAATAAAAAAAGGTCTTAATATTTTTAGGATTTTCAAGGTCTTTTAGAAAAATATTTTTAATATAATTTCTTTTAAGGGTGTTTAAGACACAAACATCTTCAAATTTTCTTAAAAAAAAAAAAAAAAAAAAAAAAAAAAAAAAAGACATAAAAAAATTTTTATGCTTAAAGAGACATTTAAATCATGTTTCTACCTTAATTAGAAGAGAAAATATTAATCTTTTTGTTTTGAATTGTTTTCAAAATTAGATTTCAAACAATGGTTGCCATGCTAATGACTTCTTGTCAGAATGCGTTTTAAGTCATGATATGTTTTTCATAAATTCTGTGATTAAAATTGTTATTAAAAATATAAATAATAAAAAAAGGTCTTAATATTTTTAGGATTTTCAAGGTCTTTTAGAAAAATATTTTTCATATAATTTCTTTTAAGGGGGTCCGAGACACAAACACCTTCAAATTTTTTTTTAAAAAAGCAAAAAAGCATAAAATTTTTTTTATGCTTAAAAAGACATTTGAATCATGTTTTTACCTTAATTAGAAGAGAAAATATTAATCTTTTTCTTTTGGATTGTTTTCAAAATCTAGCTTTCAAACAATGATTGTCATGCTAATGACTTCTTGCCAAAATGCATTTTAAGTCATGATATGTTTTTCACAAATTCTGTGATTAAAATTGTTATAACTCAAGAACCGTTAAAGATAAATGCTTTTGTGATTTCTTTACTTTAATTTTAATTCAAGAAATTTAAAAATATATACATTTTTGAAAATATGAAATTTTAAAATTAAAATCTATCAAATTCAAGTTTTCAAATTTTTACTTTAAATACTTTTTTTATTATTATTATTTAATTAATATGTTTAAACATGCTGAATCAAAATTAAAATTCACATATTTCTATTTATTTAAATGTAAAAAAAAATTTGGAAAAATTTTTGGAAAAACGTGCCAAACAGGCATATTATTCAAATATTTTCATAGATTTTTTTAAATTAGTTCTTGAAAGCTAATAAATGCAAGAAATTAATCTCTTTTGATATGTATATGGGGTATAATGTGTATATTTATTGCAAAATTGTTTTTAAGAAAAATACATGCCATTAAATATTTCGTCAAAACAGTTTCATTTTACTTGTCAAACGTTCCAGGTGCTCTTAATGATGTTCTCAACTGCCTCGCTCAACAAGTGCAAAATGTTTTGACACATTTACAAATTCATTTTTTTACAGAAAGATATAAATTTTAAAGGCTTAACTAGGAAAGCACTTTTGAATCGAACTGAGTTTCCCATTTTATGATAGTTAAATTACCTACGGAGTTATGAGCTATTTTGATCATGTAATCACGCGATTTTTCTCCCTTTTCTTGACAGTCTTTTTTTCTTTCGCCGAAAAATGCGTAAAAAACGGCAACTTTACGGCTTGTTCAGAGATATCTATTGTGTTTATGAAAAAACTGAAAAATGAGTGAAATTCGATAGTTTCCTAACAACAATACATGCTAGTTTCATGCATTTCCGAAGAAGAAAAAAATTAAAATTTATGTCATAAAGTTTCCTTTTTTAATTTTAGGAACAACATAATATATGAATAAAAATTTTATATAACTGTTTTTTTTATCTCTTTTATTATGAAATTGTTAAATGAATTAATTTTAAAAGTTCGAAATTCAACACACACACACACAAATAAAAGCGAGCATTTGTTTAATCGCACAAAAGGATAAAAATGCATGTTATTCAATTATATTTTTCTAATGATTTTACCGACAATCACAAAAGAAATGCAAAATAGTAGAATTTTCCATCAATAGAATTTGTTTTTTAATTTAAGAAAATGATAGAACTGGAAAATGAGATAAAAAGAATAAATAAATCACTCCCTTCTTTTCGTGTGATTGTATAATTTAATAAAACATAAACAATTCCTTCATTATAGAAGGAAAAAAAAATTCTAATGTTAAAATCTATTGATTAAATGAAGATAAGTAAATCTCAATGGTAATGAAATTTTTATTAAAATGCAGATTTGTTCCTGAATATATTTTTTATGTATTTTCAATTTTTAAAGAAAAAAAATGTCGTGTCGTTAAAAAACATAAAAAATATCCTTTTGTTAGTAAACATTAAATTTATCTTTAAAAAAAAAAAATGCGTTAAAAATAATACACAAAACATGAGAATACAGTTACCGAAAAAAAAAAAATCTTGACATTTGCGATTTCAGATGTTTTGTTAAATACCTAGAAATATACATGAAGAATGACTCAGAAACTCCAGATGTATAAACAAAATAGTGCAGGTCATTTGTTTTCGAGAAGATTTTTTTTCCTAAATCGAATAGGGGCAACTCATAAATAAATTGAAAATGAACGAATATCTTTTGAATAACCCTGTCAAAACTAATATAGCAAAATCGTTCAAACAGCAGATTATGGTTTAGTGGCTTATGGTAATAAAATGTGTTTATTTTTATGCGGATAGCATGTATACTCGTAGAGAAATTAAGGTTTTTATAAAAACGGTCCCGGCCGGTTTGTCACATTTTTTGCTTATGATTTGCAGAGTTCTTAATAAAAAACAATGTTCTTTTCAGAAAATATGAGCAACAATATTGTAAATAACACTCTGTAATCACAATTAAAAAATATTGATAACTGTATGAAAATGAGCAGGTTTACTAAATACATTTTCACTGTGCATGCGACAACTCTATAAAAAAAATTTCATTTGCATATTGACTTAGCTAAATGTATACAGCAACTTTTGATATAATTTCAAAATTATAGCTTGAAAATTCTGAAAATTATCGTCTAAAGAATAAGATCAAAATCCGATATTCCCAAAAAGAAACAAAAAATGATGAGCTGTATCCATATTCCATTGATTAGTGTCTACACAGTATTGAACGTACTACTAATATTGGGATACTGCTCCTCATCTTTTTGCTTCCTTTTGGGAATAACGGATTTTGATCTTCTTCTATAGACCATAACATTCAGAATTTTCAAGCTATGATTTTTAAACTTTAACAGAAGTTGCTCTATATATTTAGCTAGCACAATATTCATATGCAATTTTAAGAGAGTTGACGCATGCGCGGTGAAAATTTATTTAACAAACTTGCTCATTTTTCATACAATTATTAATACTTTTTAATTTTGATTACAGGGTACTGTGTACAATGTCGTTTCTCATATTTTCTGAAAAGAATATTGTTTTTTATCAAGAACTTTGCAAGTTATAAGCAAAAAAAGTGACAAAATTTGGGACGATTTTTATAAAAAACCTTAATTTCTCTACGAGTATACATGCTATCCGCATAAAAATAAATATAGTTTATTACCATTAGCCACTTAATCATAATCTGCAGTTTGCTACATTAGTTTTGACAGGATTATTGAAAAGAAATTCGTTTTTTTACGGTCCCCTATCGGATTTTGGAAAAAAATCTTTCAAAAACAAATGACCTGCACTATTTTGTTTATACATCCGGAGTTTCAGAGTCATTCCTCATGTATATTTCTAAATATTTTACAAAACATTTAAGATCGCAAATGGCAAGATTTTTTGCCGTGACTGTACTTTGTTAAATTCTTTAAATGTCAAATAGTCAGAAAACGGAATTTATTCATGTTGTGTTAAATTATTTATTTTGTACACAGTTCGATATTAATCTTACATGCAGCAAAATATTTTGCAAGAATCTTCTGTAAAGGGGTAATAAAAAAGTAAAAGGAAATGAGTATAAAAAACATTTTCCTTAGTATTTCTATGATTCAGAAATTTGTTACTTTTTTTAAGTCTTAAATGCTCTTTATTCTATTGTTACTTAGTATTTATTCCTTTTTAGGTGCGTTCATAATTATGTAAATACGTTGCACCTATGGTCGTTGTTCAGTCCATCTGTCTGTCCGCATACAACAGAGCAAAAACTACCCAACCGAATCATTTGAAATTTAAAATTTGTAATTTCTGCATAATTTTGTCGAGTCTTTTCAAATTTTATGAAAATCGGATGATAGTTTCAATACAAGGATAACTAAAAATATTCCGTTAAATTACGGCCAATGGGAAAAAATAGTTTAAAGTGAATTATAATGGTGTTACACTCTTTCGAACATAATAGAAATGATATGCATCGATGAAGTTACATACTAAAATAAATATTCTGTACAATCTCTGACTTTGTATTAATTTACAGTACTACACAGTAGTATTTCATTACATAATGGTATAAGGGTGGGGGACATTGTTTGGGACGCATTTTTACAAATAAAACTTTTTCATATTTTATGAAATTGATGTAATTTATTGAGGTTTATTGCATGTTACTTTCTGTATAACAGAAAGCAGATAGTATTTAGAGAGATACACTAAAGATTTCGGTTACTCTACTGTATCCGAAACACTGCATAATATTACGCCAAGAACTGAATATTTCAAAAACATCCTTATATTCCGACAGGACCCCATTTGCCACGTTTGACGTGTAGCTTGTATAATAAGTTAACTTGTTTTTTTTAAAACGGCCTTTCTAAAAAGTAGTTTTACTGTTGGTATTTTGCATTTTTATGACTATTCACTAAAGTTCGAAACAATATTAATAAAAAATAATTCAATAATAAAAAATCCCTGTCGGCTGGGCCTATAGGCGGAGGTAGATTTCGAAGAGTGCTCATTTCAACAACAAAATATATATATATATATGATTAGAGATAAACCCAGTTTAATAACTTCATTTGGCCGTTTATGAAAAATTTTTAATTTCATTTTTCTGAAAAAATTGGTTTTATCAGAATCATCTTAAGAAAAATTCAGATCAAATGCCCATTATGACAACATATTTTGAAATAAATTCTAAATTTATTAAAAAATCGACCAAAACAGTACATTATACAGTTCCTAAATAACAAAAAACTGTCAGTTGAAAGCATTTGAGAAAAAAATCGAATTTAAAAATGAGTCATAAAATAACCGATTTGTTGTTTGAATACATCCTTAATTCTTTAATCATGATTGCCTCGGAAAATTTTGTACGAAATACTCTCTTTGACAGCATTTTTAAAAATATATTCTATCTTTATCAAAAAACTGGCCAATGCGTCACAGTATATAGTTCCTAAATAAGAGGATCTGTAAATTGGATGCATTTGAGAGCGAAAATGGATTTTAAAACGAGTCATAAAAAAACGTAATTTGCTATGTGAAAACTTCCTTAAATTTTCAAATCTCGAAGACTTCGGGAAATTCTATTCAAAATACCCATTTTTGGTAGCCTTTTTCAAAATATATTCTGTCTTTATCAAAACACCGATCAATGCATCACATTATATAGTTCCTAAATAAGAGGATCTGTAAATTGGATGCATTTGAGAGCAAAAATGGATTTAAAACAGAGTCAGAAAAAAACGCAATTTCTTATTTGAACACTTCCTTAAATTTTCAGTCACGATGATTTCTGAAAATTCTGTTCAAAATACCCTTTTTCGTAGCCTTTTTTGAAATATATTCCGTCTTTATCAAAAAACTGACCAATGCATCACATTATATAGTTCCTAAATAAGAGGATCTGTAAATTGGATGCGTTTGAGAATAAAAATGGATTTTAAACGAGTCAGAAAAAAACGCAATTTCTTATTTGAATACTTCCTTCAATTTTCAGTCCCGATGACTTTCGGAAATTCTGTTCAAAATACCCTTTTTGGTAGCCTTTTTTGAAATATATTCTGTCTTTATCAGAAAATTGGCCAATGCGTCACTTTATACAGTTTCTAAATAAGAGGATCTACCATTTGGATGCGTTTAAAATCAAAAATGAATTTAAAAATGAGTCAGAATATAAGCCTTTTGGATTTGAGGTTTTTTTCTCCAACTCCTATTTTTGTTTAATTTCTTTTTGCTATACGAATTGGTCCTATGAAAAACTTGTCAATATAAAAGTTGTAGATATTTTTGAGAAGATGTAAAACAAATTTAATCAGATTTGATATCTTAAAAATTGACGGAGTTATAGATTTTTCTCTTTCAGCGCCCTTTTTCTTTTCGTTTTTAATTTTTTTTCATCGGTAAAAGTTGGTCCTATCAAAAACCTGTAAATGCAAAAGTTTTAGATAATTTTAAGAACATTTATAAAAAATTTATTTGGACTTGATATCTTGAAAATTGACGAAATTATGAATTTTTTTCTCTCAAAAACCCTGTTTTTTTCGCCCCTTGAGCCCACTTCTAAATTTATCAAAAATCTGTCATGTATATACATTTGGCCCATTTTTAAGAAGTAATATAAACTTTAAACCGATTCGATATCTAATTTAATTAAGAAGTTATGGCGTTTTTTCGGTTTTCACAAAAACGCCCCTATTCCGACCCCCCTTTTCCGATTTTGCCCATTAACGAACTCAGCCAAGATTTTATCCCCATTGATTTTATGTACAAGTTTGGTGGAGATTGGTGAAGAATTATAGAAGTTATCGTGTCCATAAAAAAGTGATATATATATATACAGGGTGATTCCAAAGTTTTTTTACAATAAAAGAGGGCTGATAGTACACATCAAGACAAACAATATTAAATAGGAGACCAAGGGTCCAAAATGTTTTCGAAAGGAGATAGCCGCCATTAAAGTTTAGGGACCAAAATTTCAAATAAACATAGAAAATGGAAAAATCGTTCGATTGATTTGTGGTTTTCACTAAAATTAACCTTTATGTTGGCATTTTCTTGAAATTAAATTATAAAGATAAATTTTAAAAAATGCCGATAGAGTGCGCTTTAGACTTTGGAGTAACGAACAACTATTTTTTGCCGGTATTTTATGCATCTCATTAAATGTTTTCGTAAGCTTAGAGTCAAACTTAAATTTTGAGCTCAAAATCTGAAAGTGGGAGTGGTTAAGTAGCACAAACTGAACTGTGTTCAGACGGTTCAAATTTCAAATGATTATAAAAAAACGGAAAAATTAGTTCATTGATTTGCGGTTTTTTGCTAAAACTATTTTTTATGTCGGTATTTTCTTAAAAATAAATTATAAAGATAAATTTCAAACAATGTCGATAGAGGGCGCTTTAGACTTTGGAGTAACGAACAACTATTTTTTGCCGTTATTGTTTGCATCTCATTAAATGTTTTCGGAAGCTTAGACTTAAACTTAAGTTTAGAGCTCAAAATCTGAATAGTAGGGAGTAGTTAAGTAGCACAAAATGAACTGTGTTTAAGGGGGGGGGGGGGTTCAAATTTAAAATAATTATAGAAAATGGAAAAATTTGTCGATTTGTTTGCGGTTTAAAATAAAACTATTCTTTAAGTCAGTATCTTCTTGAAAATAAATTTTAAAGATAAATTAAAAAAAATTCCATTAGAGGGCGCCTTAAACTTCAGAGTAACAAATAATTAACTTTAACCATTATTTTTTTGTTCTAATTAAATGCTTGCAAAAAATTATTAACTGTTTTCGGAAGCTTAGATTTAAACTTAAATTTTGAGCTCAAAATATGAATAATTAGGAGTAATTAAGTAGAACAAATTAAAGTGTCTTCAGGAGTTGAAATTTAAACCTCCCTCCTCCACGAACACAATTCAATTTTTCGCTACTTAAACACTCCCAACGATTCAGATTTTGAGCCTAAAATTTAATTTTATGCATTTGAAAGCATTTAATGAGATTAAAAAAAAACAGTTAAAAATTGTTGTACGCTACTCCAAAGTCTAAGGCGCCCTCAATCGGCATTTTGTGAAATTTATCTTTAAAATTTATTTTCAAGAAAATGCTCATTTAAAAATTAGTTTTAGCGAAAACCGCAAACGAATCGACCAATTTTTCCGTTTTTTATAATCATTTGAAATTTGAACCCTCTGAACGTAGTTCAGTTTGTCTGCTTAACCACTCCCAACTATTCAGATTTTGAGCTAAAAATTTAAGTTTAAGTCTAAGCTTACGAAAGCATTTAATAAAATGCAAAAAATAACGCCAAAAAAGAGTTGTTCGTTACTCCGAAGTCTAAAGCGCCCTCTATCGGCATTTTCTAAAAATTATCTTTATAATTTATTTTTAAGAAAAATACCGACATAAAGAATAGTTTTAGTGAAAACTGCAAATCAATGAACCGATTTTTCCGTTTTTTTTAATCATTTGAAATTTGAACCCTCTGAACACAGTTCAGTTTGTGCTAATTAACCACTCCCACGTTCAGATTTTGAGCTCAAAATTTAAGTTTGACTCTAAGCTTACGAAAACATTTAATGAGATGCAAAAAATACCGGCAAAAAATAGTTGTTCGTTACTCCAAAGTCTAAAGCGCCCTCTATCGGCATTTTTTGAAATTTATCTTTATTATTTAGTTTCAAGAAAATGCCAACATAAAGAATAATTTTAGTGAAAACCGCAAATCAATCGACCGATTTTTCCGTTTTTTATGTTTATTTGAAATTTTGGTCCCTAAACTTTAATGGCGGCTATCTCCTTTGGAAAACGTTTTGGACCCTTGTCTCCTATTTATTATTGTTTGTCTTTATGTGTACTATCACCCCTCTTTTATTGTAAAAAAAAAATTAGAATCACCCTGTATATATATATATATATATATATATAAACTGGTGCGATTGCAATAAGTAGTATTTCTTACGAAATCTACCTAAAAATCCTTGTCGGCTTGGCCGACAGGCGGAGGTAGATTTCAAAGAGTGCTCATTTCAACAACAAAAAATAAAATATGACTAGAAATAAATCCAGTTTTGAGCCGCTTTTGAAAATTTTTTAATTTCATTTTTCTGTAAGAACGGGTGTTATCAGAATCATCTTAAGCTAAATTCGGCTCAAATGCCAATTTTGACAACATATTTTGAAATATATTTTCATTTTATTAAAAAAAATCACCCAATACGGTACATTATATAGTTCCTAAATAACAAAAAACTGTCAATTGAATGCATTTGAGAGCAAAATTGAATTTAAAAATGAGTTATAAAATAACCAATTTGTTATTTGAATACATCCTCAATTCTTTTATCATGTGCGAAGTGCCCACTTTGACAGCATTTTTCAAAATATATTCAGCTTTTATATAAATACTGACCAATACGACACATTATACAGCTCCTAAATAAGAGAAAATGTCAATTGTATGCGTTTGAGAGCAAAACTGAATTTAAAAATGAGTCAGAAAAAACGCAATTTGTTATTTGAATACTTCCTCAAATTTTCAATTTCAATCACAATCAAATCCTCAAAATACCCTTTTTGGCAGCTTTTTTTTTTAAATAAACTCTGTCTTTATAAAAAAAAATGACTAATGCGTCACATTATACAGTTCCTAAATAAGAGTTCTTGTAAATTGGATGCTTTTGATAGCAAAAATGGATTTACAAATGAGTCGAAAAAAACCGCAATTTCTTACTTGTATACTTCCTTAAATTTTCACGATAACTTCGGGAAATTCTGTTCAAAATACCCTGTTTGGCAGCATTTTTAAAAATATATTCTGTCTTTATGCAAAAACTGACCAATGTGTCACCTTTATACAGTTCCTAAATAAGAGGATCTACCATTTGGATGTGTTTAAAATAAAAAAATGAATTAAAAAATGAGTCAGAATATAAGCAGATTGGATTTGAAGTTTTTTCTCCAACTCCTATTTTTGTTTAATTTATTTTTGCTATACAAATACGTCCTATAAAAAAATTGTCAGTATAAAAGTTGGAGATATTATAGAAAAGATGGAAAATAAATTTAATTAGATTTGATAGCTTAAAAATTGACGAAGTTATGGATTTTTTTCTTTTTTCTCCCTCTCCTCCTTCCCTTTTCTTTTCGTTTTTAATTTCTTTCATCGGTAAAAGTTTGGTCCTATCAAAAACTCGTAAATACAAAAGTTTTAGATAATTTTGAGGACATTTATAAAAAATTTAGTTTGATTTAATATCTTGAGAATTGACGAAGTTGTGAATTTTTTTCTCCCAAAAACCCTGTTTTTTTGGCCTATCAGCCTATTTCTAAATTTATCAAAAATCTGTCACACATAAACTTTTAGGCTCTTTTTAAGAAGTAATATAAACTTTAAACCGATTCGTTATCTGTTTTAACTAAGAAGTTATGGCGTTTTTTCGGTTTTCACAAAACCCCTCCTTATTGCCACCCCCTTGGACCGATTTTGCCCATTACGAAACTTCTTTGAGATTTTATATCCCTTGATTTTATGTATCAGTTTGGAAAAGATTGGAGCAGAACTATAGAAGTTATCGTGTCCATAAGAAAGTGATATATATATATATATACAGGGTATTTCCAAATTCATGGTCCGAACTTTAAGGGGTGATAGTACACATCAAGACAAACAATATTTAAATAGGAAACCAAGGGTCCCAAAGTCTTCCGAAGGAGATAGGCGCCATTAATGTTTAGGGTCCAAAAATTCAAATGATTATGAAAAACAGAAAAATTGGTCGATTCGTTTGCGGTTTTCACTAAAATTATTCTTTATGTCAGTATTGTCTTGAAAATAGATTATAAAGATAAATTTCAAAAAATGACGATAGAGGGCGCTTTAGACTTTAGAGTAACGAACAACTATTTTTTACCTTTATTTTTTGCATCTCATTAAAGGTTTCGTAAGCTTAGACATAAACTTAAATTTTGAGCTCAAAATCTGAATAGTTGGAAGCAGTTAAGTAGCACAAACTTAACTGTGTTCAGAGGGTTTTAAATTCAAATGATTATAAAAAACGGAAAAATTGGTCGATTTATTTGCGGTTTTCACTAAAACTATTCTTTATGTCGGTATTTTATTGGAAATGAATTATAAAGATAAATTTAAAAAAATGCCGATAGAGGGCGCTTTAGACTTTGGAGTAACGTACAACTATATTTTACCATTATTTTTCGCATCTCATAAAATTTTTTTAGAAGCTTAGACATAAACTTAAATTTCGAGATGAAAATCTGAATCGTTGGGAGTGGTTAAGTAGCGCAAACTGAATTGTGTTCAATGGGGGTGGGGAGGTTCAAATTTCAGATGATTATAAAAAACGAAAAAATTGTTCGATTCGTTTGCCGTTTTCGCTAAAACTATTCTTTATGTCAATATTTCCTTGAAAATAAATTTTAAAGATTGATTAAAAAAAACCGTTAGAGGGCGCCTTAAACTTTGGAGTAACCAACAACTATTTTTAACCGTTATTTTTTTGTATCTAATTAAGTGCTTGTAAAAGTTCAAACTTAAATTTTGAGCTCAAAATCTGCATCGTTTTGAGTAATTAAGTGCGGAAATTTGAAATGTGTTCGAGGGGTAGGGAGGGTAACATTTTAACTCCTGAACACTGTTCAGTTTCCACTTCTTAACCCCTCCATCGATTTAGAATTTGAGCTCAAAATTTAAATCTAAGCATTTGCAAGCATTTAATTAGATACAAAAAATAACGCTTAAAAATAGTTCTTGGTCACTCTAAAGTTTAAGGCGCCCTCAATCGGTATTTTTTAAAATTAATCTTGAAAATTTATATTCAAGGAAATATTGACATAAAGAATAGTTTTAGCGAAAACGGCAGACGAATCGACCAATTTTTCCGTTTTTTAAAATAATTTGAAATTTGAACCTCCCCACCCCCATTGAACACAGTTCAGTTTGCTCTACTGAACCACTCCCAACGATTCAGATTTTCGTCTCAAAATTTAAGTTTATGTCTGAGCTTCTAAGAAAATTTTATGAGATGCGAAAAATAACGGTAAAATATAGTTGTACGTTACTCCAAAGTCTAAAGCGCCCTCTATCGTCATTTTTTGAAATTTATCTTTATAATTCATTTTCAATAAAATACTGACATAAAGAATAGTTTTAGTGAAAATCGCAAATCAATCGACCAATTTTTCCGTTTTTTATAATCATTTGAATTTAAAACCCTTTGAACACATTTAAGTTTGTGTTACTTAACTGCTTCCAACTATTCAGATTTTGAGCTCAAAATTTAAGTTTAAGTCTAAGCTTACGAAACCTTTAATGAGATGTAAAAAATAACGGTAAAAAATAGTTGTTCGTTACTCTAAAGTCTAAAGCGCCCTCTATCGTCATTTTTTGAAATTTATCTTTATAATTTATTTTCAAGACAATACTGACATAAAGAATAATTTTAGTGAAAACCGCAAACGAATCAACCAATTTTTCTGTTTTTCATAATCATTTGAACTTTTGGACCCTAAACTTTAATGGCGCCTATCTCCTTCGGAAGACTTTGGGACCCTTGGTTTCCTATTTAAATATTGTTTGTCTTGATGTGTACTATCACCCCTTAAAGTTTGGACCATGAATTTAGAAACACCCTGTATATATATATATAGAGAGAGAGAGATAGAGATATTTAGGTAAATATATAAACTTTTTTATCGATGGTAGTTTTGGGGTCTAGAGGTCATGATCGACGTAGATCTGCAAAAATTTTTTGGAAATTCCAACATTGGTGCGAACGCAATAGGTAGTTTTTCATACGAAATCTACCTAAGAAAAGAAAAAAAAATTGATTTATGCTTTTTTAACAGAAAAAAATCTCTGGAATCTTTAGACAAGTCAAACCAAAATAACACCTCATTCTACAAAGGGATTTTTGCTTGAAACACTACACCCAATACTACCTGTTTTGAAACGATTATAAATTGAAAAAATACCAAATTTTAAACATTCATAGTAACTAAATTGCTTAACGGATGTTGTCCCACTTGGTATCGGAAGATAAATTTATTTATAAGTCGATATATAATGGTAAAATTGCGTATATGTACTGAAAATATCAAGGAAATATTAAGTTACATAATTTTTTATGCATATGACAATCTAAGGCAAAATTCGTGCGTCGCATTAATTATCAGAAATAATTACAAATCCATTGGTTACAGACATATTTTTATTTTAGTAAAGGTGTATTCCTATTTAGGTGCTTTTTTATACACTATATTGCCATTGATTATGGGACACTTGCGATTTTAGACATTTTACTAAATATCTAGAAAAATACATTAGGAATCATCTCGAAACTCTTAGTGTATAAATATAATAGTATACGTCATATATCTCCGTGAAGATTTTTTACCGAAACTCCATAGGGGACCGTCAACAAATTAAAAAAGAATGAATATCTTTTGAATAACCCTGTCAAAACTAATGTAGCAAAATCGCTCAAACTCTAGATTATGATTGAATACCTTATTGTAATACACTGTGTTCATTTTTATGCAAATAGCATGCATACTCGCAGAGTAATTAAGGTTTTTATAAAAATGGCCCCAAATTTTTCTCAGTTTTTCCCTTATAATTTTCAGAGTTCTTAATATAAAATAATATTTTTTTCAGAAAATATGACAAACAACATTGCATACAGTACCCTGTAATCAGAATTAAAAAATAATAATAATTGTATGAAAAATGAGTAGGTTTACTAAATAATTTTTTACTGCGCATGCGTCAACGATATCAAAATTTCATTTGCATATTATGTTAGCTAAATGTATAGAGCAACTTTTGTAAAAGTCTCAAAATTATAGCTTGAAAATTCTGAAAGTAATCGTCTATAGAAAAAGGACAAAATCCGTTGTTTCCAAAATGAAGCAAAAAAATGAGGGATTTTATCCGAAAGTAGTCGTAACATCCCGTATTGTGAATTCTATAGTGACACTAAATCAATGAATATATGGATACAACCCCTCTTGTTTTTGCTTCATTTTGAGAATAATGGATTTTCAACTTATTCAATTGACGATTATTTTCAGAATTTTCAAGTTATGATTTTGTGACTTTCACAAAAGTTGCTCTATACATTTAGCTAACATAATATGCAAATGAAATTTTGATATCGTTGACGCATGCGCAGTAAAAAATTATTTAGTAAACCTACTCCTTTTTCATACAATTTTTATTATTTTTTAATTCTGATTACAGGGTACTGTATGCAATGTTGTTTGTCATACTTTCTGAAAAAAATATTATTTTATATTAAGAACTCTGAAAATTATAAGGGAAAAACTTAGAAAAATTTGGGGCCATTTTTATAAAAACCTTAATTACTCTGCGAGTATGCATGCTATTTGCATAAAAATGAACACAGTGTATTATAATAAGGCATTCAATCATAATCTAGAGTTTGAGCGCTTTTGCTACATTAGTTTTGACAGGGTTATTCAAAAGATATTCATTCTTTTTTAATTTGTTGACGGTCCCCTATGGAGTTTCGGTAAAAAATCTTCACGGAGATGTATGACGTATACTATTATATTTATACACTAAGAGTTTGGAGATGATTCCTAATGTATTTTTCTAGATATTTAGTAAAATGTCTAAAATCGCAAGTGTCCCATAATCAATGGCAATATAGTGTACATGTAAATACGTTTCATCTATAGTCGTCATTGAGTCCGTCCGTTTGTCCGTTCGTCTATCTGCATATAAGCAGGGAAAATATTACTCAATCAAATCATATAAAATTAAAAATATATAATTGTTGCATAATTTTGTCATGTATTTTCAAATTCCATCGAAATCGGATGCATAGTTTAATTACAGGGACAATAAAATACTCCGTTACATTACGGTTAATTTGGAAAAAATAGTTTTAAGTGCATTATAATCCTGTTAGACTCTTTCGAAAATAATAAAATTGATATGCATCGATGAAATATATACTAAAATACACATTTTGTCATATCTGTGCGCAAAGAATATATGTAATTAATTTACAGGGGTACACAAAAGTATTCCATTATATAATGGTATAGGGGGAAACATTGTTTGGGCGCTTTTTAATAATATTAAACTATTTCACATTTGATAAAACTGATATACGTTGCTGAGGTTTACCACAGGTTACTTCCTAAATAAAAAAAAAGTAGATAGTATTTACAGAGATACTCAAAAGTTTTCGGATACTCTACAGTGTCTGTTTTAAAACTCCCTTATATTATGAACCACCTCATTTGTTACACTTGAAGTGCAATTTGCAGCTTGTCTTTTTTTTTTATTTTTTACATTGTACATTTTAGAAAACCTTTTCCTTGCTGTATTTTATTGAAAATTTATAACAGCTGACTTTCGTCTTTTTTTTTTTTTTTTTTTTTTTTTTTTTTTTTACAAATTTAAAAATTAAACATTTAAAAGTAAGTGCGACAAAATTAAAAGATGAAAAATATTTTTTAATGTATTATGAGATATTTTTTACAATTTTTTCCCTAACTTTTGAATCAGACTACGTATATTTAAAGATATATTTTTTATACAAAATATTTGCATAATAAACAATATCATGCATCGGTATAATCTGATTATAACCAAAAAAATGTAATATAAATATACAGAATTCATGAAAAAATGCATGATAACCAACTTGTTTGATTTTCATGTAAGGTACCCTGGGGTAATAACGCCAGGCGGGGTAATAACGCCAAGTGCTTATATTTTGCATAATTATGAAATAATCAGGTAAATGGCACCCATGTGCTCTGCGCAGAAAGGTTTTGAGTCATATAAATCGCAAAAAACAGCTTCAAGTTAATTTGTTTCATTTTTAGGTTTTATTGTTTTTACAAGCAACTAAAATTAACGCTTGATCTAAAATTTGCGGGATAAGGTTTTTGATCTGAAGACTATATTTTTTATCCAGAAATACTTTGTTTATTACATAAATTTGTAGTGTATTTCACGTGCTTTCAAATTGTTGTAGAAGATTTTCGATATCTTCTCGAGATAATTTATAGTTTAGGATTTACTGCGCAACAAGTATCCCGGGGTAATAACGCCAGGGATTGGCTTTTTCTTTTATTTTCACAAAAAATCAATATTTTCTATCGCATAGAATGCATACATGGGAATATAAATACTGATTCAAATAATCCGTGCAATGTTTCTAATAATTCTATTTAAATGGTCCTTTTTAAGCAAAACGTAGCTTAGAATCTGATATTCTTTTGCCTCCCCCCCCCCCGCCACCACCACAACTTTCTTTTTCTTTCAGAGTCACAAAAAAAATTGTACATTTTCATTAGCTTAGATTGCAATTTGTCAATTTCTAGAGCTGTAGAGTTTGTGTTTTTAGAATTGGGCAATCTACATGCAATTATTCCATCTTAATTTATAGTTTTGTGTGCATGGCGTTATTACCCATATAGGTGGGTATTAACGCCAAATAGCAATGGTCAAGAAAAAACGCCATTACATTTTATGAATACATATCTGTTAAATTATTTTATTTTATATAGATAGTCAATGAGTTGCTGTATCAGATCCTGTATTTGTTTGAAAAATACAATTTAAACTAAGCCGTGAAAATTGGTTGAACCTTAACGTGGCGTTATTACCCCAGGGTACCTTAATTTGTTAGTGAAAAAACTTACAGTAATATGAAATAAAAATGAATAAAAACATAGGAAATCTCCGTGTAGACAATAGATGAGAATTATATTTTCTAAATGATAAAAGAAATATTTTTATTTATGTTATTTAAAAGTTTTAACTTTTTTTCGTTTATTTATATAAAAAAGGTATTAAAAATTCATTAGGCATCTACAGTGGACAGAAGATTAAGGAATATTTGAATAAACCGAAATTCAAACCAGCGAAAAGAAATATGAATAGATTTTACACAACGATGGGGGCTTAACAGTTTTAATTCAATATTTGACTTTAGAAAGAATGTGCTTTACATTGGTAAAATGAGATATGAAAGTATTAATATTCTATTTAGACCTATCTCCCAAAAACAAATTCATGTAAGCTTTAGACAATAATAAATCATGGTACATGTCACACATTTGTGCTATCACTATAGATGACAATCAGAGAAAAACATTTTATGAAAACTGTTCAATCCACTTGGTCAGTAAGTCGACCTCTCACTTCCTCAACATTCATCTATAACATACGGAGGGGACTTCCGGCAGGGCTTCTAAAACTGCTCCTATAAGGCTCCTATTATAGGAGCCTTACTTCTGGTAAAGCAGCAATTTGTTGAATTGGAAACTTGAAAGTACCTTCACTGGTATGGATAATTAGAACATAAACTACATCGTCAGCACATGGATAGGCTTGTTAGTGCTAACCAGGGCTGCGGAGTCGGAGTCGTGGATTCGGAATTGGGCCCTTTTTCAGCAAAGAGTCGGAGTCCGAGTCACTATAAAACAAGTCGACTCCGATACCGACTCCAGTGTTTTATGTTAGACAGTTTGAAGTAAAATTAAGTTAGTCCGAGACACAAAAATCTTCAAATTTTCTAAAATTTTTCTATATTAAAAAATTCTCTGCTTTTTTTCTGCTTAATATGACGTTTAAATCATGTATCAAGCTTTAGTGGAACAGGGAACATTATTTTTTAATTTGTTTTGTTTCCAAAATGTAGTTTGCAAAAATGGATGTTATAGAAACGATTTCTTGTGAAAATGCGTTTTTCTTCATAATGTGTTTTTTTCAACATTGCTTGCATTTAAAGTGTTATAAGACAAATACTATAAAGGATAAATGGTTGAAACTTGAAAAATGTCTTTTTTGATTGTTTTAGTTTAATTTTGATTTAGTAAATTAAAAAAATATATACTGTTGAAAAAATATATATTTTTTAAACTTACAGCATTTTTTTACTTTAAATATTTGTATTTTTTTAATTAATATTATTAAAAATGCTAAATCAAAATTAAAACTTACATATTTCTGTTTTTAAGATGAAAAAAAAATGAAATTCTATAAGTAATATTTCGAGGTAGAACGATTTTAAATTACACCACTTTTTCTCAAATTTTAAATTTTAAATTAAAAAAAAATATCAGAAGCTTCATCATTTAATTTTGTTTGGAAATCATATGGTTAACGATCGCAAAAAATTTCAGAATTTTAACTCGATAAATAAAAAAGATTTTAAACTGTGTCCCGGACCCCTTAAAAAAAAATATCTGTAATTTTAAATCCATAAAAGAATCATTATTATTTTTGGACTATATGGGGCCACCCAATGTATTGCCCGGCGTACACAGTAGATGAAAACCATTTATAATAAAAACTGTAGTATTTTGAATTATTTACAAACTAGCAAAGTTCGCATCTTTTTCTTTTTTTTTTTTCTGTTTTTTTCATTGGATTTTTTCTCTTCTGGAAGAAACAAATTAACATCCAAAATGTAAAGACTTCTCCTTTTCAAGTCCATGGATCCGAAATAATAAATTTTCTGTTTGGTTTTCTTCTTTAAATTTCGATAGTTGGATTTTTCAGGTTTCTGGTACCCAAAATTCAAAAATTAGTAAAACTGATTTTTTTTAAATTTTTCTTTCAAAGCTTTAAGAACTCAATTAAAACCCAAATAGTGAAATTTTTGACTTATTATTATTTCTTTCTCTTATAATGTTAACCTACAACAACACTAGCCAACCCGGAGTCGGAGTCGAAGACGAGGTCCTTAAAATTCCCAGAGTCAGAATCGGAGTCGGAGTCGGCCTTTTTTCCCACCGACTCCGCGCCCTGGTGCTAACTTCCAATGAATTGCCTAAATTGAGGATTCTTTGGCCAAGACTAATGGACTAGTCTCGTGATTGCCCTTTTTTAGCTCACAGGCTATCATAGCCTGAGCGCTTATGTGCCCGCCCGTTCTGTATGTATGTTCGTATGTAACGCGATAATTCATGATAAAAATATCCGATCCAATTGAAATTTTGTACATAGGTATATCCTGATAAGGCGCTTCCCTGATTAGTTTTTGGAGTTCATTCGATATGTATTAGATGGGAACGGGGGGCTCATGCCCCTCCCCTTAATTGATATAAATGGAAATTTTCATGCAGAATTAAGTTTTCGTTCAAAATTTAGATATAGGATCATTCTGATAGGGCGATTCAGTGACTGTTATTAGATGATCATTGAATAAATATAAACAGTGGGAACGTTGGTTCTAATGCCACTCCCCTTAATTTATATAAATTTGTTTTTCAAGCAGAATTCTCAGATTTGGTTCAAATATCTGAATAGTTTTGGAAGTTTAATGGTTAAGTATAAAAGAGGGGGATAACTCTTGTTAAATTATATAAATGCTAAATGGATTTTTATTAAGAATTATCCGATTTGCTCTGAATTTTGGATATAGATTTTTTATATGATAAGGTATGTCCTTGATAGTTTAGGAGGTTCAATGATCAAGTATAAAAAAGGGGGGGGGGGGCAAGCTGTTTCCCCTTATTAAATTTTTTTTGAACGGGATTAACAATTGAAAATATAAGGCTGTAATATACAATCAGTATGCGTAACCTATGAGCTCAATGCCATCAGTTTAACTGGGCAATATTCTTTTTATTTTCTTTTATGACGAACAATGTTTGCAGATAATCTTTAGTCCAGCGCTGCCAGAAATGATCCCGAATCATGTTACACAGCACTTATGGAAGAGAGACAAATGGATTGATCATTATGAGGTGACAAGACAGATAAAGAAGGTAAAGGACAAACGGATGCTTCGGGAGTCAATAGGTGTTGATGATTTAAAACAGCATTTCTGAAATTATTATTGCTAATTTTTTGAATACGTTTCCGACTAATTTTTACAGTACATTAATGAGATCTGACTGCCTGGGATACCGATTTTATCAATTCTCAAGCAAATATATTGAGCTCTATATCAGAAATTATACGTTAAAATATCGAATAAATCCTTCATAGAAAAATGTGTAAAGACAGAAAAATGCACAAATGCACAGAAAAGTAGCAAACAACTGTTCCTATTTGAAACGCTGATTGTGACTTTTTCATGCATTATTTGTGTATTTCTAAACGTTGCTACAGAAATTATATGTTTAAAAGTAATGAAAGCAAATTAATTTTAATTTTAAATTTAATGATTAATTTTTATGTTATTGCTATGTACTTGTGGGTTTTATTTAACATTAAAATGGTTACATGAGTATCCATAGCCAACAAATAAATGATATTTTGCATTGAAAAAAGCGAATAATACATTATGAAATATACTCTGAACTGTATAAATTAATTACGGTCATAAAAAGAAACTTTTGTTTTGGAAACGTTTCTTTAATTTTAGAAATTTACTGGTTCTACTTTTCGTAACAAATAATTTCTTCGAAATTGCTAGTAACTCAACTCGTAAGACATTATAATGCATTTTCATAAGAGCTAATTCATAAGATGTTTTTTTAGTATACTTTTAGACCTGCCTTAAATTTATATTGTGATGCTACTAAAGCGTACATTTTACAAAAAAAAAAAATAAAAACCTTTGAAAATGGCAGCATTCGTTGAATTCTTTCATAAACACATAGAAAAAGAGATGAAAAAAATGCGATATATATGTAACCTATTTTGTTGCGAACTGGTATAAGAAAAAAAACGCTTCAGTGTGAGATAAAATTTGACACAAACATGTATACATAAACATATAGAAATATACTGTTTTTATTTTAGGGAATAAAAATCCTCTTCCAAATATACCTAAAAAAATAAAATTGTGACAAACATGTGTTGCATAATGTAACAGAGTTTCCATATGTCGTCTTTGTTTAACTTAGAAAAATTTTTTAGAAAAAAAAATTACGTTTTGTTATAAGATTCTGCAGATGTTGAAATTCATGGTATCAACTAGTTTATTTAAAAGAGGATAGGAGTGTGAAAAATCTTACAGTTCTATTTAAATTTGGAATTTTTTCCCAAAGAGCGTACAGATTAAATAAAAAATAAAAATAATGTATTCTAAAAATATAGAACAAGAAAATATTTCTATGAATTTTGCTGGATAGATATTAGAAATTCATTCTATGGAATTTCTCTTAATGTTGTAATCTTGATGAAAAAATAATTTAGTGATTTTATACAAACGGCATAAATGTATAAAATACATCTCTTTTACATTATTAATATTTTAATTTTTAGTATTTTTATAAAATTTGGAAATCAGTATTTTGTTTTATCTATCAACTTATATTTATACATGTGTCTACTTCAGGAAATATTCTTGCTGTGTAATTCATATGAAGAAGCATTTTATTTTATAACAGAATTACACAAACAATTAATAGGAAAATTATGTACATACATATTTTAAATTTTCATTACTTACATATTAACAAAGAACGTTCTCGAACATGAGACCCAGTTCAATGGTCTTTCCTTAGCCTAAAATATTAAGATTCCAATTTTATTCAAAATTATTCTAGATGTTTCTTAGATGAAATTGCTTTAACTGGACAAAAATGCACACTAATCAAAATATTTGGTATATATGAATTAGACCAATGGTCTTCGCATAATACAACATGGTAGGATACAAAATTGTACTTTCGTAGACAGCATTATTTAGATTTAAGATGAAAATAAACGTCTTAATTAAAATGTACAATTATAGATAATATTAACTCAAAGATTTTCCTGTCAAAACAAATATTTATTTCTAAGCCATCTGCAATCTTCTTGATTACACAAAATAAGCCGGTCAGAAACGTCAGAACTATGAGAATGAAAAATGGTTTATATTTTAAATATGCGCTAACAAAGTACAAAAAGATGAAGAAATCACAAATGGTGATTTAAATTACCAGTATAATTTTTGTAAAGTAAGGTAAAAAAAGAAAGAAAACTTTCCGTAACCTGACTACAAACTGATTATTAAAGATAAGAAATTAGAAAAAATCTAATTTTAAAGAGAAAGGGCAAATGACACAAGAAGGAAATGGAAATAGAAGTAAAATGAAACTTGCTTTATGGTGATAACCGCAGATTTATTAGCAAAATTATTTAGTGCATCATCTAAACATCATAAAGGAATTTCATTTTTTTAGGGCATGTATTTTGAAACTCTGAATATGTTTATTTTAATAAGTGAACAATAGTACAAGAATAAAACATATACATCATCCAAA
Organism: Maratus speculifer; assembly: GCA_964019185.1. Classification (NCBI taxonomy): domain Eukaryota; kingdom Metazoa; phylum Arthropoda; class Arachnida; order Araneae; family Salticidae; genus Maratus; species Maratus speculifer. Next base: position 59,937,915 of record OZ025290.1, on the reverse strand, counting down.
TATCACTAATTTTTAAATGATAAATAGATAAATATTCTTAAGTGATTGACAATTGAAACATTTTAAAAAATAAATACCCCTAAAACACTCATGCGTCATTTAAAAAATGAAAGTTTTATAAATTTTCAGTTGGAAATTTCTTCAGTTTTAAAATATGATTTTTCTTTCAAAAACATCAGTTTCAAGCGTTAGTAAATTTGTTTCCATTTTTTTAGACGCACTGTAACAGTATGTCTCGATTTAGACATTAAAGTTCACTTAAAATGATTCCATAAATCTTCTTTAGCGTATTGGTGAAGATCTTCTATGTGATTACAAATTTTAATTTTTAATAGCTTTTTTAATATAAGCCGATAAAAACGTCGGTCACAAAAAATTAATTTACAGCAGCAACTCTGCAAAGAATAAAATAACAACATGGTTTTAGAAAAGATTTTCTTTGATGTTTTTTGTCAAACTGTTTTAGTGGTCTTTATATGATACATTCTAAAGATGTAAAAAAGACATTTAAAAAAGTAAAAAAATATAATTAATAAAATATGTAAACATTAATGTTTAATAGGAAAATTATATTCATTTTAATACTATAATTAAAAATAAAATAATCTTCAAAAATTGATAAACTCGGATATTGTATACTGTTATTAACATGATCTTGTATAGAAAAAAAAATAATATTTTCAGTAGACATTAGCAATAGTAAAAAACAATAATAAATAAATAAGTATATAATACTGATTAATTAATATTAATAAATATATATATATATTTAAAATATAAATTAATAATATTTATTGTGATATTATTTTTCTTAAGTCTCATATTTATAGAATTCCATTCACAATGTGATTAAACAATCATTATGAATAACTACAAGCCTTATTACGGATTTTTGCTGCATTTCTAAAAATAAATTTATGAATATATGCATTTTAAAAGGCTGTAACTATCGACATTTTAAACAGATCAGAAAAAAGTAAATCTTAAAGGATAATTTCGGAGTAATAAAAAACTTTTGCGAAAATTGGGGAAGCAGATGTTACCCGTTGGGCATTAAAAAGATTCTACATTATGGATATTATAATAATGTTACATAATATTCTCTTTTTTAACCTTCTAATCTATTAAGTCCATTAAGTTATTTTAAGAAAATTAGCTAAGATAATTAAATTTTCATAGCTTTATTTGTAGATTTTATATTTTAATGTTTACATGGGTAATAGTAAGTATATTACTGCAGTTTATTATAAAAAGGAAGTAAAATGCCTCATTTACTTTATATATATATTTTAATATATTTTTGCACAAATCGCTACTACTAATGAAATCGAACTTCGATAGAATTATCTTTTGAAATAAGATTAAGCATTTAATGCTTGATCACAAAGCCGTAGATTTCCTTCTAGATGATTCTTGTAAGAAAAATGCCTCTTTTATCTTTAGGAAAAGAAAGAATCCAGGTAACAAAAGATGCGCTAGCCTTAATGCTTTGGCCTCTTTGATAATAAAAGAACAGATGTTTTAACAGATGGCCTTTATTATCATTACGCTAATATAATTCAGCATGCAAAAGTAAATATCTATACTTAGTGACTAAGAAACAAATACATATATTGTATCTTATCTGATTTAAAAAAATAGCTGTTTCATAATTAATAGTTCTTGAAAAAGTTTTATTTAATACTTTCAATAAAGACAGTGCAGACAATTTCCACATATTTATTTGTAGATAACGAAAATACATTGTAAATTTTACATGAGTAATAATGAGTATATTTAGCACAATTTATTCTGAAAAAGAAGTAAAATGTTCTATTTATACTATCTATTTTTTGAATAGTATTTTGTACAAAGTGCTAATAGTAGTGAAATTGAGCTTTGATAGAATTATCTTTTGAAATAAGATTATGCATTTAATTCTTAAACACAAAGCCTTCGTTTCCCTTCTATATGATTCCAATTGGCGAAATCGTGTGCCTCTTTTATCTTTAGGAAAAGAAAGAATTCAGGTAACAAAAGACTCGGTAGCCTTAATGCTTTGGCCATTTTGATAATAAAGGAGTAGATATTTTAACAGATGGCCTTTATTATCATTGTTCTAATATAGAACAGCATACAAAAGTAAATATCTATACTTTGTTCTAAGAAAAAAAGCATACATCGTGTTTTATCTGATTTAAAAAAGGCTTTTTTATATTAATAGATCATGAAAAGGTTCTTTTTAAACTTTCCAGTTTAGTTGAGGCGGGTTTATAAATATTTTTTCTGTTCATCTTTGCTATAACTAGGGTAAATAATTTGTATTGCCATGTAAATTATACATGTTTTTTTTAAACCAACCTGATTTGGGTTTGAAAGGGCGTTCTGTCTTATTTACAATGCATTTACAAGAGTACTGAAAATAATTCTGTTGCTTTATCGTCCGAAGTGAAAAATCTTTTCCTGTGTATTTAAAAAAAATTGCAATATGTCCAACATATTAAAATCGATATATTTTACTGAGATAATGCACATAATGCTTATTATGGAATGTAGTGTGCATTGTATATGTCGCTCACATATTAATTTATTTACTCTCTGTGAGCAATAATTCTTAGAATTTCGTGTTCAATTGTTGTATATATTTTTAAGTTTATTTATTTTTTTGCATATTAATCATCCTGTAAAAATTCTATTATTCACATACAACAGCACAACAGATATCATTTTTTGATTTAATTGAACTGTAAATAATTGTTGAAAGTTATTTCCAGCTTTGTTATTCGCTGCATACTATTGAGCTTACATGCAAATTCAAAAATCATATATAGGAGCGCACAGAAGCATTTAGATATTTTTTCCATGTACATTAATGCGGAGCGTAAAAAAGTTTTTTTTTCGAAATTCTTTTCTCCTTAACGGAAAAGTTGTAGAATGGTATCAGTAATACACTCGCAAAATTTCAAAACAATCAATAAATATCTTCCACTTTTGAGTCAAAATATGCAATTTTAGCCAAAAATGTTGTAATTTTTCACATTTCAGTAATATTTTTTATTTTCAATTTTTTCTTCGCCCTAGAGCGGAAAAACTAAAAAAGTACATAAAAAACACAAGTCCAAAATATTGGAGTAAATAAAAATATCTCCAGGTTCCACTTTACGTTCTAAATATGGAAAAATTATCAAAAATGATACAAATTTTCCCATTTTAGTGATTTTTTTTATTTTTCGATTTTCTATTCCCGCTGGCATGGAAATATTTGAAGAATATGCAAAAAACATAAGTAAAAAACTTTAGATTAGTAAATATATATCTTCCAGCTTCCCTTTCGGGGTCTAAAACTTTCAAAGTAGCCAAAAAGAATGTAAATTTTGACATCTCAGGGATTTTTTTTCCTTATCAATTTTCTATTCTCGCTAGAGCGGAAAGTATAGAAAATCATATGAGAAACATAGCAGAAGTGGTTATTGGTGACACTTGCCCTATGTAATCGCATCTAGGTTCTTCTATAAATGTCAAGTATTCTTCAAGCACACTCTGTTGATGGAACGTTCCCTCAATATTCCTCTGAATTAAAGTTTGATCTTTCCGATGGTCAAAATGCTATCTTTTGAAAGTATTGGTGGATATGAAACTCTAATCTTGGGCTTGGCATTTCATGCGATATTTCTTTCTTTCTTTCCTTGTGTTATTCCTGTTTATAACATTGGACATGTCACCATGTGTCACAACTCCTAAGTCTTTAAGAAGTGCGCCTGTTATTGATGCTGCAGCTCGGTCGGACACTCCCATTGTGTCTCAAGTTCTGGCTAAGGCAGGACAACGGGTTGTTCGTGATATACTTATAGTAATTATGTTCGCTTGCAATGACACGAAAGGTTTATCACTAAGATCGTGACACAGATTTAATCAACAAGACTAAAAGATTTAAAGAACTCTAAGTCTTCTATGAAGCAGTAGTGATTGTTTTTTCCCTTTTATACCGTTTTCTGAAACATTCTTATTCTTTTTCGAGCCTGCTCATTCATTTACTAAATTTCCGTGTTGTGGACCGTGTTTCCGAGTGTATCAATTGAGTCTATCGACAATTTCCTTTAAGTTCTTTGATCCTCATGAAATTGTCTTCCAGTTCTGGAATTTTTATATCACGTGGGCATTTACATACGTCTAGAGATGTATACTTAGAAATTTTCAAACAGACGATTTTCCCTTCCAATAGGAAGATTTTCAATTTTGACTTCGTCTGTTCTTTAGCGTCAAACTACAACTACTTTATACTCTTGTATTTATCATTATATGAACCAATCATTTGGACTATTCTTTGCCTAGAAACCGTTGGGATTGAGGCAGCCTGCCAAATTGCTTCAACCATTTCAGCGCATAATCCACTATCACCCCAAAGGTGGGCCCGATTTTTTATTTTATTTCGATTCATTTCTCACCAATAAAAAAGCACATTTTATCTTCATAAGTTAGTAGAACACCAGTTCTTAATTCTGTAGGATCCCACAAAATGGTGTGAGACAAATCCCGAGTACTGCGACTTATTTGTGATATTTCTGTGTAACATTTTCCATGCACATTATTAGTTCAACACAATATAAAAAATTAAAATTTTGTAAACACTTTCAGATGTATTATTTTTTAATAAAATATAGAAGAAAAAATTGAATATCCTCATTGTGAACCTATCACGAGCAAAGCATTAAACCAACGGTAACACTACAGTAAATGAACAGAAAGCTGAACTTATTAGAGAATATTCCCTCAGATCGCTTTTAATATTTGAGTGTTCTATGATTTTTGTGTGCATTAATGCCATGTATTTGCCAGTTTAAGTAATAAAAGTCAAACCAGAAGAAATTTATTAATTACTTTAAAGTTTTACACTTATGTTTGTAGTATGATTTTTCGAATTTTCTTCGCCAGAGAGAAGAGAAAATTGGAAAGACAAAAATCCCTGAGAAGAGACAATTTAGATAATTTTTAGTGACTTTGACATTTTTAGATGCCAAAACGGAAACCGAGAGATATTTATTGATTTTTCTAAAGCTTTCCCTCTATTTTACTATTATATTTTTTCCAATTTTTCCGTGGCAGCGGGAATAGAAAATCTAAAACTAAAAAAAATCACTAAAATGTGAGAAAATATCATCACTTTCGATAAATTTCCTATATTTAAACTCCAAAGTGGAATCGGAAGATATTTTTTATTTACTCTAATATTTTGGACTTATGTTCCTTATGTACTCTATCATCTTTTCCACTTTAGGGCAAAGAAAATATCGGAAATTAAAATTATTGCTGAAATGTTATAATTTACAAGATTTTTGGCTAAAATTGCATAATTCGACCCAAAAGTGGAACTGGAAGATATTTATTGATTGTTGTGAAATTTTGTGTGTATGTTCCACGCTAAAGAAATAAGAATTTTTAAAAAAAAGTTTTTTATGCTCCGCCCCAATGTATATGACAACAGATAAAATTTAGTTTGTAAATGTGTTGTAAAAAGTGTAAAATAGTTCTTTATCTTCACTTCTACTTCATCTTCTACCTTCGAAAATAACAATAAGTTTTTTTTTATTATCTTTAAAATGAACAGAACAATACATCCGTTTAGATAATCTTTGTCGTAACACTTATTGCAATAGAATATTTTATGTGCCGTACTAATGGAAATGTCAAAAATTTACTACCTTTTAATACATATGAAATTAAATTTTGTTTTCTCAAATTTGTACCATAATACACTTTAACCTTTCGATTGAGATATTTTGATTTAATACATTAAGTATCAAGGTGACTGACACTGAGCTTTCCGGTTAGACCGCATCAGTCACTAGTGACTGACAGTGTATTCCTGTAAGGATTAAAAGTCAAGTAATTTTTTAAAAAGGTTTCAGTAATTACTTAAATCAATATATATGTATATACTGGGTGTCCCAAAAATGACTGATGGATTTTAAAATTCAATAAATTGCAAACGGATGACAGCTGTTTAAAAATTTTTTGCAGGAGGGTTATGTATAATGTCAGGAGTTATTTTTACCGTAATTTCTTATTTTAGTTCGTATCTCAAACAATAGGTGGCGCTGACGGCGATTGAAGGCCAGGTCGACACTTCACTCAGCACTGATCACCTAGCCTTCAATCGCCGTCAGCGCCACCTATTGTTTGAGATGCGAACTAAAATAAAAAATTACGGTAAAAAAACTCCTGGCATTATACATAAGCCTTCTCCAAAAAATTTTTAAATAGCTATCACCGTTTGCAAGTTATTGAATTTTAAAATCCATCAGTCATTTTTGGGACACCCGGTATATATTTTAGTTTTAGCTAAAATTTTATACTGTCATCTTTTATACTGTTAATCATCGGTGACTGACGCGGCTCAAATATCAGTGTCAGTCATCAATGACTAACGTGGCACTCAACATGTTAAAGTAGTTTAATTTTCATTGGGATAAATTATTAAATATTTTTACACGAAAGCCTGCGTGAATAAAAATAGCGAAATATTTCCTAATTTGGTTATGTTAATTTGAAAGATTTCCATTTTAGATAAAAATGTCACAAATTATTACAAATATACATAATACTTTGTATTGTAGCCAGAAATAAACGTAATTCCATTATATTGGCACAACATCTAGTAACGTTGTTACAATTTCAAAAACGACTAATATGCGAAAATTCTTATTAAATTTACTTAATTGTTACTTAATAAAAGCAAATGAAAATATATTTCACGGAATTTAGATATCTGATCTCATAAATGAAATTTACATAAAAAACCGAAAAGAAAGAAAAAAATCTCTATCTACTGAAACACATTTTACATTTGGGTAGAATGAAATATTTTATTTCCAATAGAGCAATATATTTCTTTCGCTTTATTCTTCAGATAAGTGAGCAAAAATACAATTGTGACTAAAAGATATGATGCACCATACGTAATAAATGAAAAAAAGTGAAGTGTAAGGAACATTATAAGTTATCAAGTACATTGAAATATGGCAAAAAATGCTTCATTATTGAACCATGCTGTAGTTTTTTCCTCTAGTTATTTAAACAGATATGATAAAATCAAAGAGAAATTTTTCAATTTTATTTACTTAATAATTGATTTATTGATTTATAAAAATTATATTTTGATCAACTTAAGTGTGAAATTTCAATGCAACGAATTAACTATTTTGAACACTAATTGTAAGTAAATCTGCAATAACGAAAGACTATAATTGCTGGATGATATTCTAAGATGAAATATACTTCAAAAATGCAGCATCTATTTATATTTTTATGTTATATTTTTCAGTGTAATTTAAAAAGTCCTATAAACTTAGCGACCAAAATTAGCTTTTTTGATTTTTAGTAATTTTTAAAGTTCCTGTAAGACATTTCTATTGTAATTTGAATAATATTATATTAGATATCTGCAGCTGCAAGTAAATTTTAGTACATTTATTTGTTCTTTTTATGTAAAAAGTATGTTATCTTTAGCATAAAATTTTACGAGTAGTTTTATGATAATAAATGTACTATTTTGATACTAATAAAATATCTTGTTAATGACATATGATTTCTCTTTGAAGAAACGAATAGATTGAATTTAATGCTCATCACGAAGGAGTGTTACAATATAGGAAGTTTATTAAACATTTTTAAAAGCATAAGTATAACATTACTTCATATCATTCCTATACGTTTTTTAAGCGCACGTCCCATTCTCTGTTTTCACAATCTAAAGTATTCATTTGTTTTTAATCATAAAAATATGTAGAATTAAACACACTCTTGTATTAGAAATCCATAGAATTTCAATATGTGATATTCATCCTTTTAAAAAATTGATAAAACAAGCCTGTTTATAATAATTACAAAATAATTTTAATTTATTCTATTTGTTTTCGTTAATGTGAAGCAAAATGTTGTTGGCGCTGATTAGGATTTGATTTGTTGTAAATTTGGAGATCATTGAAGTGCTTAAAAATATGAAAAAGTAATAATATATTTTAAATGTGAAAACGGAAATTTGTAAAAAAAAAAAAAAAAAAAAAAAAAAAACTAAAAACAGGAAAATGAACTCGTAACAATGGCGATTGTTAGAACCAATTTGATGCCCATATTTTAGTTTGATCATTTTGAAAATTAAAAGCTGTCCAAGTTCAAAAATCCCATCAGTTTTTTTTAAACATGGAATTGTGTGTTAGCAATTGACAATAAAGCAGCGTATCTACCATATCCATTCAGTATATACATAACGCAAATTCAGCATAGAAATAGATGAGTAAAATATCATCATTAAATTACTTTTACTACATGCACACATATATGCTATTAATATTTTGCTATTAATTTTTCTTCTAAGAATAAAATTTATTTTGCCAAAGGTCATGTGTTTTAATTCTCAAACTGACAGCCATGAAACCCAAATGGCAGAAACGTTTTGCTCCATGTTTAACTTTCTGCTAATCCAATTTATAGTCATGTTCATGATATCATAACATGACAATAAATACCAGTCTCTTTATAAGAAAAATGCATGAAAATAATTTAATAAAATTGCACTTTTATTGAAACATGATAGCTTGACTTAAAAGTCTCATTTTTCACTATCTGTCAGCCCGTTAAAGAAAAAGAAACTGGTCGCACCATTTTACAAAACTATTTTTGAGCTCACCAAATATTTTTGAGCCAGCTCAATATTTTTCAAAAGTAGGTGCCATCGTGGTCTTGACACGACAGTGTCAACAACCAGGTTCAATTCATCCAGAATTGCATTTTCATCCAGAAAAAATGCATGTAGGTGTGGATGCATATTTTGTGAATGGCATTTCGCTTTGCTGCAGAATCAAAGAACTATGAATTTTGAAAATCATTTCTTTAATAAATATTTCAATAAATAAATATTTCAATATGAGAATAAATATTTCAATATTTCAATTAAATTTAAAAAAATTCTTGATTTTTTATTTTATTTTATAAATTATTATGTTTTTTTTAAAGTAGTTAATATTGGAAAGTGAAAAATGACTATTGCAGTAAATATTCAATTAAAGGTCGTAGCACTGTTTTCTTTGGACTGCAAGACACTCAGCACGAGGCATTAATTTTATCACATATTACTTTTTCGTGGGTCCACAGTTTCTTAAAATTATTTAGTCCAGAAAGAGCTGTACGGTCCACCCAGGACTACCTGCATGAACTAGAGAAACTAGAGATGAGTTGGAGCTCATTTTTCGGGGCCCGATACCAAAAATATACAAAATAAATGTATAGTATTATATATAGATATATTATTATATATTATAAATAAATGTATAGTATAAATAAATGTATGGTATTTAAAAATTGTTTCAAAAGTGACATCTCATTTTTAAAAACTTCTTACATACATATAATTTTTAAATGAAAATTTTAATTCAATCCTATCAAAATCCATATAAAATAAAAATACACTTCATACTTAAAGGGATTCTCATATTTTCTTCCTTTAACAAGCAAATTTGATGGATACGATTGTGATTAATGAATAAATGCATGCAATTTGCAGAAATTATTATTTGAAAGCTGGCGAATCGAATAACGTTCTTCAAATTTCTGTAAAAAGTATACACATTTCATTATAATTGATTCTTTTCTCATAAGAATCTTCCGTGATTGCCTTGTCAGGTACCTGAAAATCAACATAAACTTTTAAAAAAATGGCATTGTTATTTTAAAAGTCCGATGCTTTCATAGTAAAAGAGAAAACACTAATCGATTAATTTCTGTCGGAATAACATGATAATCAAATCATATTTATTTACGGAGAAAAGTGACTTCGAAAAGAAACACGTCCTCAGCATTAGCAGAGTTTATGATGACAAATACATACAATAATTACTAAAGTTATTATCATAAGTAAAAGTGTTTGATTCGTGCACAATCTAATATTAATTATTTTGCAAATCTCCAGCTAATTCTCGTATTTAGGCAGGTCTTATTTCTCACGAGATCTGTTGTTTTTACTTAGAGGGCACGAGCCACATTGGAGAAGAATGTGCCGAGTGTCGAGGCTATGAAATCAAACACACAGTCAGTCTTCCCCCTTGGAAGTCCTACGTTGACTAAGTGCAGGTAAGGACTCACAATCTGAAGTTGAACTACTTTAACTCGATGAGACCTGACATCGTCAGGTTCTCTAAGGGAATTCGGGCATTCCTTGTTGAAAGGATCAGGAGGTTTGTGAATCGCCTCTCATGTTCCGAGGTTTTCCACAACTGTATACATCTGGAAGACGGCTAAATTTGGGTTCGAAAGAGCCCTGTGGCGGCCACGACCAGAGCATGGTGTGATGGCCAGTAGTGGCCACGGACACCTAACCATTGTTTTATCAAAAACAGAAGAAAATATTATCTTCGGGCTATTTAACCAGTTAATAAAGAAATAAACAATCCCATTAAAAAAATATCTTCTGCTCACGAAAAGTCAACTAAAAACAAATTCAATGTCGTGCTTGTTTTGTTTGCCGCCATAGACTGAGATTATAACTGGAAATTTCATAGTTATAAATCTGTAATTATCACAAATTTTCATTTGAAACAGCAATGAAATACTAAAATAAATAAACAGACTTTCAGTTCCCCCATCATTTTCATAAAAAAAAAAAATAATTAAAATGACTTGAAATGGATAAGTACGCAATTTTAAGTGGAAAAAGTTCTTTCAATATATTCTACACATTAATAAATAAAATTTTCCGGCTTTAAAAATAATGAGACTGGGCCCGCCAGAGCCCAAAGACTAGAATAAAATAGAACCCGAGCCCGTGTCGGGCCGAGCTCGGGCTGAAACCGTTTTATCTCTAGCATGAACCTAGCAATCACAACGTGGCGTTTCTGGCTATAGACAACACGTGGAATCTTCGAAAAAACTCATATTGATCACTTAATTGATTAATATTTTTGAAAAACTTTCAAATAATGTCTATTTTTGTGTATTTTAGAGAATTTTTGATCTTTTGTCACCGGTATTTCAAAACAAAAATTTTTAACTAATTGAATCATAAAAATGTTTGGATTAAACAATACACAATTTACAATAAAAACTTACGGGTGAGAATAATAAATCTTGATTGCCAAAAACATGTTGCCCGTACGACGTACGGGCAAATCAGGGAAGCCATTAAAAATATAAATAGTGATAAGATATATTTTAAATTCCTAGCAATTGAGAATGATAATTACAGTACAACATAATTACAGTACAGGTAAATGAAATTTGAAATTTATCCATGGAATACAACATATTTCCTGTTTTTAATCCGCATTCAAAGAATACTGCAAAATCAGAGAATTTCACGTAACGATGTTTTCTAGTAAAATAACATACTGCTTTAAAATGTAACGTATATTTGCAATGAAGTATCTCTTTGATAAAGATACCGATATCTAAAATTCGCTCGAATAAGAAAAAACATTATAACCATTTCACTTAAAACGTCTCCACTTCCCAATAAAGTAATAACTTTTAGACAGAAAATATGGCTAAAGCTTAAAATGTCTTTAATTAAATCATGCTAATGTATTTCTGACATTTATATGACTTTTTGACGGTGAAATATCCTTCAATTGGAATTAACAAACGCACTATTTTTAATGAGACTGAAGTTATCTTAAAAGGCAGAAATTTATCATTAAATGAACTAGTTCATATTGATATTTCTCTGCCGTAAAATGTAAATATGCCACTATTTATCTTGGACTAAAGATAAGAAGTTCGTGAAAATTCTTCATTTCAAGTGCTGATAATTTAGAACTATTTGGAATTTTAGAATGTAGATACAATTACGAAAGGAATGCTCTTTAACGGAGGGGGGGGGGGGGTGTATTTTAATGAAATTCTATTTTTTTCTGTCTCACCATAAGTGAGTTAATATTTAGAGTAAAAACTTGCTTTAAAAGGAAGTTTTCTCTATTTTATAAATCCTATTTTTGTATGATACTGCAAGAGATAAATATGCTTTAATAGAAAGTTTTTTGTATTTTAATAAATTGTATTTTTTATCATCACAAGAGAGTAAATTTTTAGAAAGAACCTTTTAGAGAAGTAAAAGTTCTTGTTAATAGGAAGAATTGAAGAAAATAATATAGATAAACATGCTAATTTTAAAGAAGGTTTCTTAAGTTTGACCCATGCTAGAAACAAACACAGAAACATCAATGTGGCCGGTAATGCTAATTAAATAAGGAATTTTCAACACTTTTCAACATAGTTTAAAAGTGTTTAGGATATAGATTTCTCTGTCAGTTCAATCGTATGTTTGTCTGTCTGTTCTATCTTTTAAATTCCGCATTCTCTAACTCTCGTGTATAACTGGTTTTGACATCTATTTAATAAAAGGAATTGACTTATATAATGGCATATTCTATATTGAAAAATGAAGTGATTTCACTTATAGAAAATTTACAGCAACACACAAAATTATTCTGTTACTTTGCATTTAAGAAGCCAAAATCATTTTCAGAACCTTATACGGATGTTACACTGTTGAAATCACAATAAATATCATAATAAACTTTTCTACCGAACATTGAACCGACTTCAAAAACTACTGCAAAGTGAAAGATATTTTTGAGTGAAGTGAAATTATAAGTGAAAGATTTATTTTTTTAACAAATTAAATTAAGAGCGTAGTATTTACCATGCGTATTATTCTATTTATGTACATTAATTTGATTTTTTGGAGTCGGTGCCAGCCAAACCAAGTTATATGTAATTTTTCAAAAGACACATATCAAAGTATCTACGAGTTTTTTTTTTTTTTTTTTTTTTTTTTTTTTTTTGACGATTTAATATTTAGTTAAAAAATTTAACTTTATTCTTTTACGACTTGCATTGGGTAATTAATTTTAATTTTGAACTTGGCTTAGCTGGCACCGACTTCCAAAAATCAAATTATTGTACATAAATATAATAATACGTATGGTAAATACTACGCTCTTAATTTAATTTCTTATTACTATTATGTACAAAAATTATTTTTCACTTTGCAGTAGTTTTTGAAGTCGGTTCAATTTTTGGTAGAAAAGTTTATTTTACCTTTTTAATTTAAAGTTTTTTTCTGAAGTCGGTAAATTAAAATTATAATACGCGAAGAATTATACACGTTTGTCAGTAGCGGGATCAAACACACGCTTTCTTTAGAGAACCAGAGTTTAAACCTGATGCCTTGGACCGCTCGGCCATCCGGACTGCACACCATTTGGCGAGAATATTCAGCGTCCATATTACTTTAAATTTGCGAGAAATCACTAATTTTATTAGTTTTTGCCTGGTTACTAAAAAAGTACTGAACTAATTTCAATGAAATGGAAGTGGTACCAATTCGAGAGTAACCTCTTTCTTTAACTCAGACACTAGTTTATTCGGTTGGGTAGTTTCGGTGTAATCGGTGAACATACATAAAAAATGCATACGCGTCAAATTGATGTTAACCTGCTCCCCCCTTTTTTTTAACTCGGTTAAAAAATATAATACGAAAAAAAATACTGTACATGATACACGTATGTCAAGAGTGGGGTTCTAACCCATGCTCTCTTTCGAAAACCATAGCTTAAATTAGGCGCCTTAGACCGCTCGTATATCTTGAATACAATCTATTCGGCGAACTTATTCAACGTATTGTACCTTTCGCAACTTTATTATTTTAGTACTCTCTCACTGATATAGTATTGAGTTAATAAAAGATATCTGATACTCTATGATAACGGTTAAATACAAAATATTCTTAGTAGCATAATTAGTATTTAATTTGTAAAATATATATTACTGAAAAGCTTATTGCACACATGAATGTCAGGAGTGGGGTTAGAACCCACTCTCACTTTTGAGAACTACATACTAAATCAGGCGCTTCAGACAGCTCGGCCATCCCGACTGCACTCCACGTTACTATTAATTTGCAAGAAATCATTAATTTTATTAGTTTTTGCCTATTTACTAAACTAGCCGCCTTGGCGACCAGTTTGGTCTTAGGATTTGGTCATTGACTTTTTCTGTAAAAGCCATTTAATGATGTACATTTAATGATGTATCCTTAAATTAAACAAAAATATCGTTCTTTTAATGCCAATCATTTAATTGTATATTAAATATTTAGTGAGTTTGCTCATTTACATTTCACTTTGTCAAGAAAATGCTTTGAAAGTTCAGCTGTATAGTATTTCATTTAGCAGAATGAAACTGGAGTTTGATTGGATTACATGCTGGAATTATTTTTGCATGGCAAGATTGATGTTTGGAGAACTTGCGATATGAATTATTACCTCCATATATTTTTTTCAATCATTCGAGAATGAATCGTTTTTTTTGTTGTTTACTTTGGTGGAAACAGATTTTGGGAAGTAAATTTTAATTTCACTGAATTAATCGCAAAATATGCATTGTTATTTTTTTTTTCAAGTGATACCTATAAAAAGTATAACTTTTATACAGCTTTATCCGGAAAAATAATTTTCATTAAAACTGGACGCTTGGCCTATGAAAAGCGAAGTGGTCATGACGGCAAACTGTTGATGACAGCCAAATGCGCTTATAATAGCAATAACCTGTACAATAATTTGTCGACTTATCACTTTCGCTGGCTAACATAAAATTGGCTGCATAGCATATAAAGAGTGAAGTGAGTAAGCCCGGAAGTGTTGATGACACTCACATGACATAGGCTTTTATTATATAGACTAGCTGACCCGCCCGGCGTTGCCCGGGTCCGTATTAACAATATTGAACGAACTTGAAATTTGTATGATTTTATCATTAACTCGAAACATGCAGAAATGCATTGTCTGAAATACGTAGCCACTGACTGTGTGAAAAATCGGTTTAAAAAACAGCTAATGTTAAGCTCTAAAAATACTTAAGCGATGAGAAACGCGGGGGGGAATATGTATCCAACGACTGCGTGATTTTCGTGTTAAAGTGTTGATATTTATCAAAAATCACTGTTAAGTCACATAACTAATTATTTTTTTTTCACATAGAAATCCCAAGTGAAATATTTTGAATTTCAAACTAATTATATCACTCTTAAAGCCGACTATACCATGAATGAAATCGATACTCGCTGGTAGCTAAAATGTTGGTATGTAGTATTATAATTTCAGAGCCTTTTAACAAAAGTAAGTGTTATTTTTAATCAAATCATGCGTATGTTCACTATATGGACAAATTCCTAACCGTAAACTTTTGTACCGTAACCATAACCTGCATGTAAGCTAACTTTGACTTAACAGTACCTTACCGTAAATTAAATATAACATAAATGTAACCTAGTCTTCAGTTTATTGTAACATATCCTTATTCTAACCATAGCATAAATGCAATTTAACTTTAACCTAACTTTAACTTAACCGTGACCTAACTGTAACCTGACGGGAAATTAAATATAATCAAAGACTCACCGTAATGTAATTGCAACCTAAATTTTACCAAACCATATATTGGTTTCAGGTCCATGGAAATTATTTTGTCTTGTTCGGATCTGGTTATGATTCATTAGAACATTTTTGTCGGGTTCAGATTTCGTTCGGTTCAGATTATAGGTATTTTTTTATATTGAGTTTTAATGTTCGGGTCGTATTCATGTCCATGGAAATTATTTTGCCTTGCTCGGATACAGTTATGGTTCTTTGGAATATTTTTGTCGGGAACAGATTTGTTCGAATTCAGATTTCGGCTTTTTCTTCAAATGGAATTTTTGGGTTCGGGTTTTCTTGCGTGTTCACGGAAATTATGCTGCCTTGTTCAAATAAGATCATGCTTCACTGGAATATTTTTTTTTTCAAGTTCAGATTTGGTTCAGTTCAGATTTCGTGATTTTTTTCAAAGAAATTTTTTAGGTTCAGATTCGGTTCATGTGAATGGAAATTTTTTGTCTTATTCAGATCCGGTTACGATTCTTTGGAATATTTTTTATCAGGTTCCGATTTGGTTCGATTCAAATTTCAGGTATTTTTTCAAATAGAATTTTTAGGTTCGGATCACGTTCATGACCACGGAAATTATTTTGTCATACTCGAATCCCAGTTATGATTCTTTCGAATATTTTGGTCGAATTTAGGTGTGGTTTGGGTAAAATTTCAGTTTTTTTCAAATCGAATTTTTTAGGTTCGAGTTGGGTTTATGTCCATAGAAATTATTTCGTCTTGCTTGGATTGGGTTATTGTTCTTTGGAATATTTTTGTCAAGTCCAGATTTGGTTCGATTCAGATATCGGGTTTTTTCTCTAAATATAACTGCTGAGTTCGGGTCTTATTGCATGTTCACGGAAATAATTCTGTCTTGTTCGGATAAGGACATGCTTCAATGGAATATTTTTGCCAAATTCAGAATTCGTTCAGTTCGCGATTTTTTCAAAGAAATTTTTTGGGTTCGGATTGTGTTCATGTCCATGGAAATATTTTGTCTTGTTTGTTTCTCTGAAATAGTTTTGTCAGATTCAGATTTGGTTAGATTCAAATTTCAGGTATTTTTTTGAATGAGAGTTTTAGGTTCGTATCGGGTTCATGTCCACGGAAATTATTTTGTCTTACTCGAATCCGGTTATGGTTCTTTTGAATACTTTGGTCAAATTTAGATGTGGTTTGGGTCAAAGTTCAGGATTTTTCAAACGGAGTTTTTTAGGTTTGAGTCGGGTTTATGACCATGGAAAGTATTTTGTCTTGCTGGGATCGGGTTATAGTTCTCTGGAATATTTTTATCGGTTTCAGACTTCGTTCGAGTCATATTTCGGGTTTTTTTTTAGAAAATATTTAGGTTCGGGTCAGGTTTCATGCCCACGAAATTTTTTTTCCTTGTTTGAATCGGGTTATGCTTCACTTGAACATTTTTGCGGGATTCAGATTTGGTTCGGGTCAGTTATCAAATCCATAGTTTTTTCCAAACAGAATTTTTAGGTCAGAGTCGGGTTTATACTCACGGAAATTTTGTATATCACGGATCGGAGTGTGGTCTTTTTTTTTTTTTCTGGTTGGGATCGGGTTATGTTTTATTTAGTCTAAACATTAAGGTTATAATCAGTTTTGCTACTATTCTTTTTATGGCTATTTCTGATAGATAATTTACTTTGCTATTTGATAATTTATTATGGTGAATGAATCGTTTGCGGATACAAACAATTGTACGCCAAACAGCTATTTTATTTTTGTTTTAAAAACAAATTAAAGCCATATTACAATCTGAAGTTGAATAGAACACATTTAAATTTAATCAATGTTAAAAAAAAATAAATAGATAAAAAATAAATAATAGAAAAGTGTTGTGTAATGTTTTTTACTGCAACATAGCTAATGACTCATACATTCTAATGTTCGAAATGCCAAAAATATGCGTACAACCATATAGTAAAAAGAAATTAATAGAGTGGCAGTATAATGTCTTGGGTTGACGCAAAAAATGTAACTCTAAAATCCGCTACATTAAGTCCAAATAAGCACAAAAAAACATGTGCTTTGAGACTCCGATCAATTCAAACTGGTTTAAACCAGTATTTCTTTGTTTTTGTTTTTTACCTTTTAAACTGTTATTGAATAGATGACTAATATTTCATTTAAAAATAACGTTTTGTGCCATTATTGCCTGTAATACACGATCAGAATGCATGAAAGATACAATTAGATCAATCATAGGCAAGAATTATTTGAATATTTTTAACATATGACTTTGAAATATCAATACAGAAGCGTCATTTAAGACTTTGCTTGAAAAATCAACATTCTTTCGTTAATGTCTTAAAATCGTCTGCACTCTGAAATCTAGATTTTAGATTAATATTATTATTTAAGTGTTCATGCATGATTTTAAAAATATTTTCATCACTATATTTTATATATTGACATGGAATTATTAATATGTTGTTAAATCATAAACATTTTTCATCTACGTTATAAAGTATTAAAATTTTCTGAAAAAAAAAGAGAAAAGTTTTAGTAATACAATTTTTTACTTCAAATCATACGTTTTCAATATCTTATTTAATTTTTTTTTTTACATTTAATTATTTTTAATTTTCCAATTTCAATTATTTTAGAAGCAAATATTTATTTTAATAAATAATATAATAAGAAAAAACATTTAAAAAAATTACTATTTCCTCGTAAAATATGCTTCAGCTGTAATTCATTTCTTCCAATCCGTCTTATTAATACAAAATTCCTTCCTCGTGCTTTATTTTGAGACATTAAAATTTCAGCGATAAATGGTTTCATACACGGAGTAAGAAGCTCTCACTCCGTGGTTTCATATTTCAAACCTTTTTTATCGGTTTACTTCGCCACCACTTATATTTTTCCTCCATGGCGTACAGCAACTGTGAAAAAAAATCCTCATTTAAACTAACAGTTTGCCAGTCTATGAATTTTAAAGGTCAGTCCCAGTTTTTTTAATTATTTCTGCGAAAATTTTATGCAACCAATCAACCATAAGAGAATGAAAGGGAAAAGAGCTAAAAAAAGCGATTTTTTATGAGAGTGAAATTTGGAATTTAATTAATTACTCAGTTAATAAATAGAATTTTGAAATTCTGAGCGTCAGGTGCATCAGGAGAGATATTGGGCTACTCTCAGAAAAATTTTGAGCTTCGTACGTACCGTAGTTTTTGCTAACTATCGCCGACACACACACACACACACACACACACACAGAGCGATTTGTTATTTTATTAATATAGATGATAAGTACAAAACCAATTTCTATGAAACGAAAGTGGTACCAATTCGAGAGCAAGCTCTTTCATTTAACACCAACGCCAAATTAATCGGTTGGATAGTTTCGGAAAATCTGTAAACACACATAAAAAGAAATACATACGTGTCGAATTGATAATCACCTCTACTTTTTTGAAGTCAGTTAATAAAACGGAAAAGATTATTGTAAATTACACACGTATGTCAGGAGTAGGGTTCGAATACACGATCTATTTCGAGAACCAGAGCTTAAACCTGGCGCCTTAGACCGCTCGGCCATTCTGTCTGCGAACTTATTCAACACTTTTAATTAGCGAAAAATCACTAATTTTATTAGTTTTTGCCTATTTACTAAAAAGTACTGAACCAATTTCTATGAAAAGGAAGTGGTACAAATTCGGGAGCATCATCTTTCATTTAAAACAAAAATAACATAAATCGGTTGCATAATTTCGGATTAATCGTTCAACATACATAAAAAAATACGTACGTGTTAAATTGGTAACCTCCTCTCCTTTTTTGAAGTCGGTTAAAAAATCAAATCCGGTTGGAAAGTTTCGGAGTAATCGATGAACATACATAGAAAAAAAATACATACGCGTCAATTGATAATTTCATCTTCCTTTTCTGAAGACGGTTAATAATAAAAATTGTAATACGGAAAAAATATTGTAAATTATACATGGATATAAATTACATCAGGAGTGGGGTTTGAACCTACGCTCTCTTTCGAGGAACAGATATCAAATCTGCCGCTTTAGACAATTCGGCCATTCTGTCTGCACACAATTCAGCGAGCTTATTCAACACTTTTAATTAGTGAAAATTTTCTAATTTTATTAGATTTTGCCTAATTTTAAAAAAAGTACTGAATCAATTTCGATGAAACGGAAGTCGTACCAATTCGGGAGCATTCTCTTTCATTTAAAATAAAAATAACAGAAATCGGTTGCATAGTTTCGGAGTAATTGGTGAACATACATAAAAAAATACATACGCGTTGAATTGATAACCTTCTCTCCTTTTTGGAAGTCGGTTAAAAATCACAGAGGAGTATAACATCATGCTTTTTATAAAATATTAGCAAACCATTCGACTCTACTTGCATAATAAACAAAATATTGTAAGTGATATTTGTATGTCTAGTTTTTATTAGAAGAAATTATCTTTTATAATTAAATTAAAAAAATATTAATTAAATCACAGTTTCACTGTTTGACCAATTTTCATTATCCCACAGTGTTAGGGTAGAAATAAGGCTTAAATTAATAAGAAAAACGAAACATTTGCATCGTTTAAGTAATAACCATACCAGTTTTCAAAATTTTAGGTCCCTCAGTATCACAAAAAAGCAATTTAGAGCGTTTTTTGTTACTGTAATATCCATGTGTTAGCGATAACAACATAAAATAGTCCTTCCGGCACTGCCGGGAGGAAGAGGTAGCTTTCATATACTTATATATATTTATTTATTTTAAATTAAGTTATATTAGTAGAACATGATTATGAGCTTGGTCGAAATTTTAATTCAGGTGCATATGCACACTCATATTGAAATCTATTAATATATACATGCGATAACTCAGCCATTTTGTATGTTACAAACGAAACAAAAAATGCTCTGAATCTTTGTATCACGGTAAAATTTTATAAAAGAAAAATCTTTTTCAATTTCTCACTTTCTTGTACCTAATTTTAAATTTTAAAATTTACAGAAAAATTTAAATGGCCGCCATTTTGGAATAAAATGGCGGATGGAATTGAGTATCGAACTCGATTCAGGCCTCAGTATATACTATGTACACACCAAGTTACATCCAAATCGATTCATAAATATGCGTGTTATCATGTGACAAAAATCAGATCGTTTCAGAATGTCAGTCATAAGAAAAATTCAAAGTGCTATAACTCAATCATTTTTTAAGATATAGGCAAAATAAAAAGTGTTCTGGAATCGTTGTTTCAGGTTCTAACACGTAAAAGAAAAATATTTTTCCACTTTTAATTTTTTCGTATTTAATTTTAAATTTTAATTTTTAAAAAAAAATTAAAATGGCCGCCATTTTGAAACAAAATTGTAGATGATGCTGGCCAACGAACTCGGTTGAGACATTTGTATGTACTATGCACATACCAAGTTTCATTAAAGTCTGCTCATAAATACGCGTGTTATCACGTGATAAAAATCAGATCGTTTCAAAATGTCAGCCAAAAGAAAAATTCAAAGTGTTATAACTCAATCATTTTTTAAGATATAGACAAAATAAAAAGTGTTCTGGAATCGTTGTTTAAGTTCTAACACGTAAAAGAAAAATATTTTTTTAACTTTTAATTTTTACGCGTTGAATTTCAAATTTAATTTTTTTTTAATTTAAAATGGCCGCCATTTTGAAACAAAATGGCGGATGATGCTCGCCGACGAACTCGGTCGAGACATGTGTGTGTACTATGTACATATCAAGTTTCATTCAAATCGGTTCATAAATACGTTAGTTATCGCATGACAACAATCATATATATATATATGGTTATATATACATATATATGTCAACATTTGAACGGAGGGTGGTTTTGGGGTCTGGGGGTCATGATCGGTGAAAGTATACCAAAATTTTCCGGAAGTGCTTTCCTCCGGACGGCTGCAATAGGTAGCTTTTTACTTTTTGTAATTAAAGCTACCTAATATATCCTAATTTGGAGTAATTTCTCTAACCATCAATTTACAATCAATGTTTTTGAAATCAGTTTCATATTTACTCAGAATGCGTACAAATGGCCATATAGAGCGTGTTTTAAAACTCCTTTTGAGATCTTTCAATCCTATTAAATTTAGAATTTTTAAAGAAATGATCTTATAGATATTTTATACTTAATAAATCGGAGTCTAACTTATTAGTTACACACCTATATTTTAAAATGGTCGGTTTTATTCTTCGTTACTGGTGGGTTGTTTAACTACTCTTATATTTCTGAATTGAATACCTGTAAGGCACATAAATAAAAAGAAATTTTCCCTCTTACAGTAGAAATTATTGTGAAAAAAATTAACACAAGTATTTGAATACACATATCAATATAATATACGCATAATCATTCTAACTATTTCGTCGTATCACTTTTTACGAATTTTACTCTTCTTGGCCTGCTATGTATACATGTTTTAGACTTTCTTTTTTTTCTTTAATTAATCATTACGATGAATGATCATAATCAAGGCTTTTATCAAACTTATTTCGTTTTTCATGTTATATATATATATATATATATATACATTTGGAGAGAATAGAATTTACTATAAACATCAAAAATCAATAATTTTTGTGCTTTAGTTTTCTGAGATTTGAAAAACTGAAAGAAAACTTTTAGAAAATACTTTTGTCTGAATTCAGAGGACAGGACAAATGCTAACCTTTTCGGGTCTGATGTACTATTAATAGCACATGTCTTTTAATGGAGTATTAATCTGCTTTAAAATTTACTTTTGTAGCTATTTACATGTAGTAATATTCGTATATGTCTATGCATTTATTATATTATTTCATTTATGTTTAGGCATTTAGTAATAATAATAATAATTATTATTTATTTAACTCTTTTTGTATCGTTTGCTATTCTTTTACTTTGAACATATATTTCATTCTTTAAATTTTAAATAAAAGTTAATTTCCTCAAAGAGTCATGCGTAATAAAGCACAAAAAGTATTAGAAAGATAAAATGTATAATATGAACTTTAAAAATTAAAAACTTTTATATTTATTAAAAAGTTGTAATATAAGTTAAATCTTACTGTAATACAATATTTTTAAAACATCCCGAAAATTCTTCTCCAGCCTTGTCATATTAATATTAATCGAATAATACGCAAAACAACAACATTCGATATCTTTTAGATGATGAAATATTCATTAAACACTAATTAAACTATTTGGATAGCTAGTGTTAATGTTATTAACTTTAAAGTATTTTTTTTTTCTAAAAACTGAAAAAAAAATCGAACCCGAAATGGTTAAAAATTCCTTCTTTGACGTACTCCATTTTGAAGTCAACACTCAGCTTGACTTACATGCTTCAATACATTTTACCAATTTTTTCAATTTCTGTCTATTTTTAAAGGTAACATTCTCCTAATTTATTCTATGTTTAACCCCTTTTTTTTGCTGAGTGGTTCCACACTGGGTACATCTTCATTTAATTCCAAATTTGCAAACGGCACCAACAATTTTAATAAAATTTTGCTTTTGCAATGGAAGCTTAAATTAAATAACTCTTAATTTCTAAAAAAAAGACGTTTTTAATTTCCGGTTTCAGTCAATAACTTTTGACTCTAGGAACAAAATTTGCCTGTGCCGGAAAGGGTTAAATAATACATTCATTTAGTTTAATGCATGTATGAAAAGAAAATGGCAATAAGTCAAGCAATCTGAATAAAAAAGAAATAAAAAACCTTAAAGAATATATTGTCATTCCTATAAAATTGATTTTTTTTTTTTTTTTTTTTTTTTTTTGAATTTTAGATACAGCTGAAGAAATCTGAGATTTATTAATCTATATTTTTAACAAGATATCTGGGAATCGTTTTTTCCTTTTCTCCTTATTCAATATATATCTATTCTAATATATGGTAGAAAAAAGCACTAGACTACTGAATTTCATTCTTTCATTTATTTATTTATTTATCTTTTTTTTTCGTTTCAGAAACTTTTTGGGAACTTTATTGTGCTAATCGTTTTTTTCTTTAATAAGTAGAATTTAATTAAAGGTACCGACTTCTTGAAAAAATAAGCTAAAATAGAGCGCTAATCCTTTATATATTTTGTTGCTTTTTAATGTGTTGAGATAACAAAAAAAAAAAAAAAAAAAAAAAAAAAAAAAAAAAAAAAATACGAGAAATCAGTTAAAGAACTTTCAATGTAAAATCTAAAAATAGATTCTGAAAATATTTATTTATATTCAGATGAAGTATTTTTTGCTGAAGCATTATTAACTTTGTGCTTAAAGTATGTATTTTAAATACATACTTTAGGCTTTTGAGCATAAGGCTTGCTCAAATGAATATTTCACGAAAATGCAAACAAAATAGATTACTACTTTTATGGTGAAGAAAATTTACTTTTAATTGAGAAGCTTTTAGACCACTCCCAAAAAATCTTTGTATAAGAGGTTTTAAATACACGTTTTATTTAATGCCAAGAAACAAACAGATTTAAAATTGCTTTTGCAATTTGATATATTTTGAAAGATATTTTTAAAAAATCACAAGGATTTAAAAAGTATTTTTGCATAATTTGAAGTATTATAAAAATTATGCAGAATATTTTTTATTGCTCAGTGGCAAACTTTCTATTTATAAACATATTTAAATAGTTTAGATTCACATAAAGAATGCAATCGAATTGGTTATCAGACTCATCATTCCTAACGCATTATTGAATTCATTGCATCGAATAACTATTTTAATAACATAAAAAATTCTAGGATATAACAAAAATATTATACTTATTATTTTTCTGTATGTAAATGAATTTTATGACGGTAATTGAAATAAATTACAATATATAGTTATACACACACACACACACATATATATATATATGTATATATATATATATAGGCAATTATGACACATTTTGACTTGTAAGAAAAATCGCCTTATAATAAAAGCCTGAAAAATTCTTTAAGTATTTAGTGTGAATATTACAGATTTTATAAATTAATTAGGAATTTATACTGCAAATGCTCAATCACAAAAAGATTAAAATGACTAATCATTATATCACCAAGAACACGATATCTGTATAGTAATGAAACTTCCTTATTCCCAGATTTTATTTATACGGGGAAACTAAAACGGAGTATAAATAAATAAAACAGTTGTTATTTTAAATGACAACCGCATCAAAATATTTTACATAAATAGTGACAGTAAATTTTATGTAATATTTATACCCCAATAAATATGCAACTAAATTGCTGTCTGCACGAGGTACATCTATCCATCTATATGTATATCTACAAGTCTAGTTTAATAAATCTGCGTGTCTATGTGTATCTATGCACCTGTTCAGTCTACATTTACATCTATGTTTATAATAATATCGTAAAAATGTAAATGCAAAAGTCTATATCTACATTCAATTAATAAAACTGAAAAATTATCATTAACCTGTCCAAATTTGGCATTCAGATGTCACTGGTACCAATCTATATGAAGTAATATCCATAATCAAATTTTACATTTAAATTTTATTTAAATATTAACCTATGTTGTGCATAAAATACCAGAGTAACTAATAAAGACCCAAAAGAAATTCTAGAAACTAATCTATTTCGTCGCAGATTAGAAATAAAAATAAATACAAAATACAAATAAAGTTAAGTGGACATACGGAGTACGTTCAAATCCAATTATTAGCCAGGTATAATATCGGGATTTCGGAATAAAATACATATAACTATTAGTGTAATCCAAATGCCTAAAATTTTGGCTCATTCAGGACCCGAGAATTTATGTTTTGAAATAAGTTTTTATGTCTTGCTTTATCTCATATTATTAAAGTTGAATTTGTTTTAATTATTGGTACCAAAATTCGTCTATACAGGGTGGCCATAAAAAGATTTTGCCGATATATAGAGCTCTAGTGGCCAGTCCGTTCAATCGATCGAGGTGAAATTTTAGATATAGCTATTCAAAGGTATGAGCTCAAGATTCTGTAAAGTTCAACAAAATGGAGCTCACGGTTACGGTTATAGTTATGAAACTTGAAATTTTCCAATGGCAACACCCATTTTTTTCATCGCAAAATGCTCAGCACCTGCAAAAACCCTAAAGAGCGTTGGAACGGTATGGTTATTGCAATAAACGGGCGCGTTATGCTGGCACAA
The DNA here is from genome assembly GCA_964019185.1 of Maratus speculifer. Lineage (NCBI taxonomy): Eukaryota > Metazoa > Arthropoda > Arachnida > Araneae > Salticidae > Maratus > Maratus speculifer. The sequence continues at coordinate 59,912,322 of OZ025290.1, read as the reverse complement.
AATCAACTCTACGAACGACCCCCCAAAAAAACACCACCAAGGCGCACGAAGGAAACTTGAATATGACAGAGACAAAATACCAATCACGGAACAGCTTTTGCCTGATGGTCAGCGTAGAAAACGGAAAAAAGTAGGGTGGGGATGTTAGTTTTTCAGTCGGAGCTCACAGATGCCAACAAAATGACTTCGTTCGTGGAGAGTTGGTAAAACTATTATCAAAATGAGATGAATGTTGCGAAACCCTGGCGCGTTTACCGTCGAAACTATCGCCAAATACACTATATTGCCATTGATTATTGGACACTTGCGATTTTAGACATTTTACTAAATATCTAGAAAAATACATGAGGAATCATCTCGAAACTCTTAGAGCATAAATATAATAGTATACGTCATACATTTCCGTGAAGATTTTTTACCGAAACTCCATAGGGGACCGTCAACAAATTAAAAAAGAATGAATATCTTTTGAATAACCCTTTAAAAACTAATGTAGCAAAAGCGCTCAAACTCTAGATTATGATTGAATGCCTTATTGTAATACACTGTGTTCATTTTTATGCAAATAGCATGCATACTCGCAGAGTAATTAAGGTTTTTATAAAAATGGTCCCAAATTTTTCTAAGTTTTTTCCTTATAATTTTCAGAGTTCTTAATATAAAATAATATTTTTTTCAGAAAATATGACAAACAACATTGCACACAGTACCCTGTAATCAGAATTTAAAAATAATAAAAATTATATGAAAAATGAGTAGGTTTACTAAATGTTTTACTGCGTATGCGTCAGATATCAAAATTTCATTTGCATATTATGTTAGCTAAATGTATAGAGCAACTTTTGTAAAAGTCTCAAAATCATAGCTTGGAAATTCTGAAAGTAATCGTCTATAGAAAAAGGACAAAATCCGTTGTTTCCAAAATGAAACAAAAAAATGAGGGTTTTTATCTAAATGTAGTAGTACATCCCGTATTCTGTATTCTATGTTGACACTAATCAATGAATGTATGGATACAACCCCTCTTGTTTTTACTTCATTTTGAAAATAACGGATTTTCAACTTATTCAATTGACGATTATTTTCAGAATTTTCAAGTTATGATTTTGGGACTTTCACAAAAGTTGCTCTATACATTTAGCTAACATAATATGCAAATGAAATTTTGATATCATTGACGCATGCGCAGTAAAAAATTATTTAGTAAACCAACTCATTTTGTAAACAATTTTCATTATTTTTTAATTCTGATTACAGAGTATTGTGTGCAATGTTGTTTGTCATATTTTCTGAAAAAAAAATCTTATTTTATATTAAGATCTCTGAAAATTATAAGGAAAAAACTTGGAAAAATTTGGGACCATTTTTATAAAAACCTTAATTACTCTGCGAGTATGCATGCTATTTAAATTAAAATAAACACAGTGTATTACAATAAGGCATTCAATCATAATCTAGAGTTTGAGCGCTTTTGCTACATTAGTTTTGACAGGTTTATTCAAAAGATATTCATTCTTTTTTAATTTGTTGACGGTCCCCTATGGAGTTTCGGGAAAAAATCTTCACGGAGATGTATGACTTATACTTTTATATTTATACACAAAGAGTTTCGAGATGATTCCTCATGTATTTTTCTAGATATTTAACAAAATGTCTAAAATCGCAAGTGTCCAATAATCAATGGCAATATAGTGTATGTGGCCTATGCATTTCACAAGCTCTTCGCGACTTAGTAATGAAATTCGAAGAAATTGGCTGCATCTGTGATAGTCTGCGATGCGGACGACAACTGTTCCTTAGGACACTGTTATGGAAGTGTATCACATAGTGACCAGAGGACGCATGCAAACTACAAAAGGTGCATCTCGTGTATTTGATATACCAAAATCAATGGTCTTAAAGTTACTGCGCTCTCTAATCCGCATGTTTCTTTAACGGTACGAGATCGCCCAGATGTTGGCAGTGAGAGACAATCAAAAACATATAGACTTTGTTAATGAATTTCTTATCTAATATGAAGGAGATAACGATCGGCCTCTTCGCATATTATCGACGGACGAGGCACATTTCACCTTAACTTGTAAAGTCAATGGCCTTCGCGATTCCCCGACCTCACTCCTATTTATTTCAGGTTCTGGGATATCTAAAATCTAGAGTTTACATGTGAAATCCGCAAACTTTGCTGAATTTGAAAGATTTTATTAAACGTGAGATTGCAAACATCCCCCATGCGATGTAACGTTCGGCTGTATTGTCCACAGTCGCGTCCATGCCTGTGATGGACACCATATGGAAAATGTGTAATCAAAATAAAAGTTTTCTCCGATCTGCGTTGTAATAATAGATTTGAGTACTGACTCATTGTCATATGAAAATTTACTCCTTGCGCTCCAATCGTGTTTTTATGGGGAGAGGATTCACAGCACAGTTTTTTGTGCTTGCATAACGTGTCCGTTTCTGGCTATACACGTAAGGTCGTTCCAACGCTCTTTAGGATTTTCGCATGCGCGATGGAAAAAAATGGGTGTTGCCGTTGGAAATTTTCAATTTTGTGTAACTATAACCGTTACCGTGAGCGCCATTTTGTTGCCGTTCAGAGAATCTCGAGCTCTGAATAGCTGTATGTAAAATTTCATCTCGATCGGTTGAACGGACTCGCCGCTAGAACTCCATATACCGGCAAAGTTTTTTTATGACCACCCTGTATTACAATATTTATTTTAGATATTACAATATAGTAATTTGTATATGCTACAATATTTCTATAGCGAGTTTTACAAAGAGTTGCCATTAAAACATACGGTAAATTTCTAAAATAATATTTAGCTTCATGTGGCTATACAGAAGCTACATTCGCCGTTTTTTTTTTCTCATTTTTATAGTAGAGGAAGATAGCATGCTTTTAAAAATTAAAGAAGCGTTCTATAAAATGAAAAATATGAAAGTTCTCTTTCGAAAATCTTTTTGAAAAAAAAAATTATTTTAAAAACAACTTTATATCTTTTCACATTTGATTTTTTCATATTCTCTCAATCACAAATACGTTCTTGTCTATAAAAATTTTTAATGACTGACAAAAATTCAATACCAATTACTTTTTCAAAGTAGAATTACTTCGAAAATTTTCACTAACAATTTCTAAAATTTTTTTCATAAAAAGGATTACAATAAAGCTTCATGCAAGGTCTTTTTATATAAGAGTGGTGAGATAAAATAAATTCGTCTCAGGAAAGAAAAAAATAACTTATTTTAACGTAGAAAAAAAGTTAAAAAGGGGTTTAGAAACGCGGTAAAATTGCCATTGTATGATATGCTAGCGGAATGCTCCTTCTTTTTGTCTCATATAAAATATATTAAAGAAGCAAAGTCCGTCTATGGTGTTTTTAGAAGTACATTGTAGCTAATTTTGTGAAATATTTAACAGTTATTGATTACAATTTCTGAAAAAAATGTTTCAAAAGTACACAAATTATTAATTTTAAAAATCTCAGTAAAATTTCAGAATTACTTTCAGGAATAGACAATAGTTCCCATGCCAAATTTTCAATGCATTGCTTTTGTGAAAAAAAAATACAATTGAAAATGAATGTGTAATTATTTTTTCTGATAGGTCTTCCCTTAAATATCTCTCTATATATAATTTTAACAAACATTTGTATAAAAGTAGTACATTATTTTAAAGTTTTAAAATTTATTGCTCTCACAATCTACATTGGTTACGTTACATTTAAAATCAATCCTTGTAAAACTTAATCACTAACAAATCACATAAAAAAACTGGTAGAACCAGGCAGAAAAGTTAAGTTCAATCTGAAAAGTAACAGTAAAAATTTTTCTAATAATTTCAGTCTAAAAAAGTGCAAAAAAAGTAATGGAATCAGATTTATAGTAAAACTCATAAAGACGTTTTAGTTTTAGTTTTCATGTGTTTCCAATCTAAAATGAATTAAATATTGTGTCATAAATGTGCTCCTTTGAATTTAAGAACAGTCTTAAGCGATTATTAACCATCCTAGAAAACTCCTCAAATACTCGCAAAAAAGCTGGGTTCCTAAGCACACAGAAGAACCGTTTAAGTGCATAGTCCAAGTACACACCTATTAAGCTTGTGCTTTATTAATTCGTTTTTCTTTTGGTAATTTTCAAATTTTGCAGTGGAACTGCCGGAAAAAATATTCAGCTATTTTTATCATTTTAGTACCAATGAGTAGCAGTAATTGGCATATGTGTCAGTTTTTCTACTCTTATTTTAAACAATTTAATTCGCAAAAATTCACTCATCAGAAATGTATCTATGTACCATATTTTAAAAAATTTATCACATACGAAAAAGGACAGAAATTCCGATTACAAAATTCCATCTTTACCTTTTCGAATCAGAAAGAGCGTTAGTTGATGTACTTTAACAAATGTCATTTACTCCTTTTATGGTATATACAGTTGTTCCAAAAATGTAGCATCATTAATGTTTTTATAGAATATTTAAAACTTGTCAACTGTATTTAAGCAGATATATATCTAGACAGTAACCAACTTTTGTAAAAAGCTTCAATGTAAATTCTTAATTCTAAATTCTTAATTTTAAAACTCGCGAAAATAAATTTAATTTGGCCTTATATTGACTTAATTAGAACAAATTGTTGCGCAATTGACAGAATTAGGTTAAATTGTTCAAATGTACGTTTTTATGGAAAGTGAAATAGAAGTATACGATTTCCTTGACAATATACTAGAAAATACAAAAAACCAACCTAATGACCTAGCATTTATTGAACATTTATTTCGTGTAGCTTTTAAATTTAATGGTGCATAAAAATAATGTTGATTTCAGAGAATCAAGTGTTACTATTTAGAATAAAACATAATTAGAAAGAGCCAATAGATACAATAATTACAATCAACGTTTAACACACTTTACACAAACACACACCACACACGTATACATTTCGCGAGCACCAGGGTTCGCTTCCTCAGTGTATAAAATTTAAAATGTTAAAAACAGAAAAACTCCCCAACTGACAGCAAGTCAGAGACCCAAATGGTCGCCAACATAATACCAAAATACCCACAAGCCTCAGCAACCAATAAGATTAAACCGGAAATGAGGTGTCATGACAAAATAAATCTAACCAGAAATTTGAGTTGTACGGTACACTTGAAAGATCATTAACCAAGGAGTTTTTTGCTTTATGTATATGGAGTGGTTCGAAAAAAATCTAAGTCTAGCGGAGTAGTGCATTTTTGAATAATAGTAGCAGAGGTAATATTAAAATTATGGCCCTCCTCCCAACAATGAGAAGCAATAGAGGAATTCTTTAACTCTTTTCTTTTAACATAACCTGTATGTTCAGCGATTCTTTTTCTGAGTTTACGTTTTGTTTGTCCAATATAGGACAAAACACACTGACATTGTATATTGTAAATACCCCAATGATCCAGAGGAGAAATTTGATCTTTTAATTGAGAAAAGATTAATTTTTTGACTGGTTTAAATACTACTTTCAAATCATAATGTTTCAAAATATTTGCAACTTTAAATCTAATGCTTTGATGAAACGGTAAAATAATTAAACTAGAATAAGAAACAGGTGTAACAGAAGAATCAGGATCATCGGGATGTTTATTAAAACTATGAGAAATTAATTTATTGATATATGATAAATTGAAGCCACGATCTATAGCAACAGACCTTATGTAGTTTAACTCATCAGTAAGAGAACTGTTATCTGAACAAATTAAGTGAGCTCTATTAATTAAATACAGAAAAGCAGAAGCTTTCTGAGAAGGGGGTGACATGAATTAAAATGGGGAGGCAATGTGACAGCAAAGGGTTTACGGTAAACACGGGTGTCAAAAGAGGTTAATTGACGAGTGACTAAAACGTCAAGAAATGGCAATTTGTTATCGTTTTCGACTTCATAAATAAATTGAATGACTAAATCTGTTTGATTTAAAATAGTCAAAATATTATCAACAGGAGAAACAGAGGGGTCGATGAGTGCAAAAGAATCATCGACGTATCTGCAATAAAATGGGAAACTGATGAGATTAAACATTTTAACTTCAAAGTAATGCATATAAAGATCAGCTAGGAAAGGGCTAAGGGGGTTACCCATAGCTAAGCCATCAGACATGGAATAGAATTGGTTGGAAAATTTAAAAGTATTTTGTTTTAAACAAACGTTGAATAAATCAACAATATGATTAATTTCGTGATCAGTGTAATGAAATTCTTTTAATCTTTTTTTTTTTCTAACTTATTTTATAATGTCGCATCTCAATCGTTTTCATAAACTGAGATTAAAGCGTGAGAAATTTTTGAATCATCTACATTTTTTATGTACTTGTAAACAACGTGGCGTCATCCCTAGTTTTATTCACTTAAGTTTTAACCTCCATCTGACAAAACATCTTTCAAAGTGTATACATAACTGCAAATTATCGTTACTACGCGCTATAATTCAGGATACTCGGAGTAAACTTGATTTCATTGAAAAAGAGCTGTTTAAAATAGCTTAAAAGTTTAATAAAAAGATGGACCAAGACATAAAATCAATGTACATCTTGCTGATATAGTTATTACTGAAGTAAGTAATATGTTTTGAAATTTAAACCTGCCAGAAAAAAAATGAGATGCGCACAGGAAAATGAAAATGCACTAGCAATATTTTAGAGTTATTTATATAGTGCATACAAAAATGATCCATTTTAACATTCATGTACTTCATTTTACTTTTTATATTAAAAACGGAAATTAAATATGCTAAAAGTACTGGGAAACAAATGATAAATTTGTCTTTACAGTAAAAAACATGCAACTTTTTCCTGCTTTCGTTCTTTCTTTTTTTTTTTTTTTTTTTTTTGCATCAAATTATAGCTACCAACAATTTAGGAGCGACAACAAAGCGGAAAAGACGAATAAATTCACTGTCAAGCACTGAAAAAGAGTCATAAATTTATTTTTCCCTTAAAGACGAAATTCCAAAGTTATAATTTCAATATTAAAACATTTCTGGGACATAAAAGCATAACACATTAAAAAATGTAAGGAAATGAAAATTTAATGAGTTTAATTTGAAAATAAATTATTAGGAAATTTGCAATATATGATGCATTAAAATTTTTCAAACGTCCTTAATATAAAATCTCATATAATATATATAAATATGTTTGTAGGATTGGAATTTAAACATAATTTGTTATCGTTATGACGTACGTGATCATCAAATTAACTGACCCTCATGCATTTTTTATTAGCACTTTTTAACAAAAATGAAAAAATGTGTATGTATTCGATTTGTCTATCCGGTTTGCTTGTTACTCTTTATATGTAAATTCTATACGTCATACATAGGGCTGCTCAAAAATATTCGTTTATCATTCTCTTTATTACAGGAAATAGCTGAAGGGGAATTTTCTAAAACATATGCATTTCTTAAATGAACTAAATTGTAGAATGCATGTGGTTAAGAGATACAAATCTCTATATGAGGTACATGGTTGCTAAAACACTCGGATAATTTTCCGACTTTAGATGAGAACAATTCAAATTTCGTTTTAAAAAGCGTTATACATTTCCATGTGGTGAAATGAGACGTGATATTTTAATTTTTTAATCAGTGCAATTTTGTTAGATTATTTGAATAGGTTGGAAAGAGCTTCATAATCTATGCTTAACGCATGATTTTTAGAAAAAGATCTGGACATTTTCAAAATTGAAAAAAGGCATTTTTATCATTTAGAAGCACCGACTTATGACATGTCGATAAAGGCACGGTTAGGACTATTTTCATTATTCGAACTAAATTTTATTATATGTTTTAATTGATAAATTTTATGTATTTGAAGAAACCACCAAAAAAAATGTTAAAATTGGGTTTTCAAAATTACTATACATAAATATTATCATGAAATGTTGTTTTAATATCTAGTCATTCAAGTAGTTCAATAAATTAAATTGTTGACTATTATCAACCTATATACATATATATATATATATATGAGAGGGATTAAGTGAATAACGTATTGCTCAATGAAAAAATGATATTCTTCAAAATATAAAAAAAGGTTTAATGGATTATCAAATTTACACTCAACATTCACACAGCACTGCACAGATGAACAATAGTTAACGCTAAAGGCTTGCCTGAGCCTTGCGTTAAAAATCACCAACCATACCGAGGAACGAAATCTGTGGCCGAAATCGATGGCCGGAACACATATTTTTGAAATAGTATTTGCTTATAGAAAAATTCCGAATGTCCGCTTCTCAAGAGTCTCCCTTGAGACATCACGTTCTTTGAACACTTGAGTATATTATCTTATTGTCTAAAGCAGGGATGTCGAACCTATGGCATGTGTGCCATAAGTGGTACACTGCAGATTATTTTTGACACGAAATAGATTCACGTTCTTCATAACGATATAATAGAATTAAAAAAAAATGCTTTATTAATCCATATGTGATCTCTATTTGAATCGATTAGTTTTTTTCGATGTTATTATCAAATCAGATATAAGAAACTGAAATATCACTTAATGTATCCAAAACAACTCAGTGTCTACTTACAAAATTTTAAGAATAACAGAGATTCGTCACATTACCACAAGAGAAAGATTAAAAGTTATTATAGGCAAACATGCTGATGGTAAAATTTAAATAACTTAGAATTTAATTCCAGATGCTAAAAGCTGTAGACTTTGCCCTTGTTTTCTTCTGAAAAACATTCCTTTCGAGAATTAAAAAAAATGTAAAATTCAATTAAAAGTATGTTTTCAAAAGAGTCAAATTCAACTTGCATACTCTTAAAAATAACTAATTATGAAGTTGATATAAATTATATGACATCTAAGATGAGACAAAAAAAATATATTTTAAAAATAATTTTTTAAAGTATATCATCAAATATTATCCACATTTTTTTAATGCTAAAAATAAATTCTTAAGTAATTTCGATTAATTATTGTTTTAGTCATTAATTTTGCTATTGTTGGCACGTCATGATCACACAAAAAATATTTTTGAAAAATTTTGGCACGTGGATGTGAAAATGTTCGCCCTCTCTGGTATAAAGTCTTAGGTTAATAAAAGCAGCGTTGAGAAAACAGCACTACTACAGTGTTAGTGATGAAGCCATTTGTTTGGCTACACAGATTAATGATGATTCAAATTTCTATATTATAAAGGCCAAACGTATCTGTGCGTAATGCATACGTCATTTTGCGCATGGCAACACTTTCAAATTTTAAATGAATTTCGGTATTGCAATTTTTGCTACTAAAAGTTTTTAAACTTCTTAATGTCGCACATTTTCAATTTTTACACCATCGTGTAGGAAAATAAATGTACTTTTAAATGAAATTTGTTTGAAATATGTATCTTAATTTGTTTTTGAAATATTAATTTTTTTGTAGCTTTTAATACCTTTTTTCTAATCGTGGCAACAGAAGTATTCCATTTCTATTTAAAGCAAACGAAAAAAGGAAAAAAATTGAGTGCTGCATCTTTATGTTGCCATTTTCCTCATTAAAAGAGAAAAAATGGAAATTTAAATATCTTCTGTTATAAAACCCGGTGAATTTTGACTTCATTTACAAAATTTGATTTACACGTAAAAGAATATCAACAGTTTAATATCTATTTCAGCGAATAGCATTGAGATTTTAAGTTTTGAATCAAAATTATCAAACTAAAATGTTGATTCTTTTGAAAAGTGAATACAGATGTGAAATGTACATTTGTAAATTTTGATATGGTGTAAATGATGCCGGGTTCAGATTTCACTGGAAAAAAATTCTATTATTGCTTCAAAGTTAAATAAATTTTGCTTTTTATCATTTTAGAATACTAGCATAAGAACCTTAATTGATAACTTTATCATAATAACATATCTTTATTATTTTTTACTGCTCACATATACGATTAAAGATTAATTTTAACAATTTCTACAACTGCATTTTATAGAAATAGTATTTTGTTAATTTGACGATAAATATCCTTTGTTTAAGAGTTAGACGTACCAATATAAAATGCATTTTTTACAATAACTAATTTTGTAGGCTTATTATAAGTCAGTGAAACAGTTCCTTCTTAAAAATTTTCTTTCGTCAAAGTTTGACAGGTTCTACCTTGTTATTATAATTGCATTTTAATTACTTTTACTATTGCATTCTACTGTTGATAATTATTTGTAATTTCAGTGTCTAGAATTCATACGTAACTAAAAATACTTTATAAATTACACTTTATGCGTATTATTCATATAATAATATGAAAAATTCTACATAGAAGATATAAATTTATATTTCTTGTAAGAAAAAACACATAAAACAACATTTAATATTGTGCAAGAAAACATAATTCTTTTTTCTGTCATTTATTTCAACATTTGACAGGATATTTTCCAAATCAATTGCAAAAAATTTAAATAATAGAAAGGTGATAAAATCATTTTGAGATTTCATTTTTTTCAGTTTTCAATCAAAACACAAATTTAATAAAATATCACAAAATATATCCAACGATTGTAAATTTTGTATTTCAAATTAGATGTCAATGAATATTAAAATACTCATATTTATTTGTGTTTATTACATTTATTTTACTCAATACAGCTGTTATTTGGCAACTATCGTTTCATTTCATTTTCTTTTGATTATTATTTTACAAATGCGAAATATTTACTGGATCGATATTCATAGAAAAAATACTAAAAGTGATAATGTATTTCTTTTGTGCAAATTTTTCAAAGATTGTATTAAAAATATAAATAAGTAAATAAAAATAAATATTTTCGCATAGATCTCAAGTTATATTTGCAATTATTTTATAAAGGATTATTGTAAGAAGATATATACATATATACATATTGGAAATTTTCATTTCATGCTAAAATTTTTATTATCCTCAGAAGAAAAAAAAATATTCTTTAGGATTATGTTTTGATTTTACAATAAAATTAGGAATACATCGAAAACATTATAACAGTTATGCGTGATCTGATTTACGGCAACTATTCACATGGCTGTTTTTATATTTAACTTATAGTAATAAAATGCTTCAGAAAAGAAGATTATACATGGCACGTTGTATGAAAATTTTTAATTAAAACAAAGATTTTAATCGTAGAAATAATGAATAAAACGTATATAAAATAGATTACTTCAAATATTTCACTGCCAGTGGCAGTAAATTAATCTCTAAAAGTAATACACACTTGGATTAATTATTTATTTATTTATAAATGCGGTTTATAAAGAGATGGTCTTTATTTCCAACTTTAACGAATATTACAGAAATATTATTTTCCCTATCTAAAAACTCCAAATGATATTTGTTTTCATCGCTTCTAAATTTAAAATGATCCAAATAAAAATTACTTCCAAAATATTTCAGAAAGTTTATTATAGTTGGATTTTGGAAAAGATTTAAAGAAAACATAGTGCAAGTACATGACTTCAGTAAAAAATCAATAGTTGAAACAAATTTTAAAAAGAATTAAGTTATTCATTGTTACAATTAAAGTTCGCGTCTATGTTTTAAAAAAGAAAAAAAAGAAAAAACTCATAATTTTGAAAAAAAAAAATCTGAAACGCATGAAACTAGGAATTTATATATATTAAGTAATATGAAAATTAGTCGGATGTGGCAATCCCAAAACTTTCTTCTATCTATGTTAATACTTTGAAATTCGCTGCCACAGTGCTAAAATTAAACGACAATGTATGCCTCTCTTGAGGATTCTAAAGGCATGAAATGCTGTGCATTAGTTCTTGAAATAGAACTACTGAAGATATCAAAAAAGATGCAACATGAAAGCGGTACCTGGTGGGGGATTTTCAACAAAACATAATCAATAATAATAATTATCAAAGTATGCCTGAAATTTGGTAAAAATTTGTGCATTATTTGTAGAAATGGAGCTAATGCAGGATATGGAAAAAAATCAACATCGCAGCGCTCCCTGTTGAGAAATTGGCATAAAAGCATAAACGGGACCAGTTCGACATCAGAATTAACTGAATCATTGAAAATCCGTATTTAAATTCTTGAGAGAGAGCTATTGTGGAAATCATAAAAAATGCAGCTTAGCAACGCCACTTGTTGAGCGATTTATACCAAAAACCTATCATAATAAATTTATGTCAGGGGATACCTGAATATAAATTTGTATCAAATTTTGTGCACTAGTTATAGAGTTATAGAGAACCTTAAAAATTACGTCGTATACAGTGTCAGAGTGACAGCTATTCAGAGATTATCAAAACGCTTTTTTTTAATCTCTGACTCCTAAATTGTGTAAAATCGTCGAAAACGGCAATTCGAAACTTTCTTGAATCCGATACTTTCGTATTGTACACTGTAAAAAAAATTCTGTAAGGTTACTAAAAATTTTCTAGGAAACTGGGATGCCTAGAACATTTCATGTAACCGTAACAGAAGAAAATCATGTACAATTACAAAAGTTGCTTTAGTTAATGTTACTAAATATTGTTTAGTAAACATACTAACGATTTTTTAGCGAGTTTCCTAAAGAATAGTCTGTAAATTTACTAAATATTATTTAGTAAACTTACTAACGATTTTTTAGTGAGTTTCCTAAAGAATAGTCTGTAAATTTTCTAAATATTATCTAGTAAACTTACTATAAATTATTCAGGGAGTATAGTAAGGAATGTTTCGTAAATTTACCAATGATTATGTTGTATATGCAGTAACAATTTGCTAGGGAGTTTTCTAAAGAACGTTTTGTAAACTTACTACTGATTATTTAGTAAATTTACTAATGATTTGTAAGGGAGGTTCTCATATCATTTTATATAAATGTACTAAAAATTATTTAGTAAGCTTACTAGCGATATTTTAAAGTGATCACTATATATATATTGGTAAATTTGCTGAGAATTATTTAATAAACGTATTTACGAATTTTTAGTGAGTTTTCTATACATTATTTTGTGAGTATTCTAATGATTTTTAGTATTCTTACAAAACATTTTGTAGTATATTTATTGAGAATTTGTTGTACATTTGCAAGGGACTTTATGGCATATTTACTATGGGTTTTTTATGCTTGCACCTTAAACCTTTTATGTACTTTATAAAAAAATATAACTTTAATGAGATATCGCTAGAAAAATTACCAAATTTTTTTTAGTATTGTATTTAAGCCACATTTTGTATTCTCGCCAGAAAGTTCTTTACAACAGTACAAGTGTTAATACAGTAAATTTTTTAATGATTTTTTTGTATTGTATTTAAAATATTTTATTTGCACATACCAACATGTACTTATAACTGCACAATTTGTTTGCAATGTTATTACTATATTTTTTACAGCAGTATTCCAAAAAGATTTTACGTAATTGTTTTTTATTCTAATACTTAAATTAATCTGAGTTATTATAGTATTTTTTCAATATGAAGTTGAATTAGTGGAATTTTTCTCATGTATCAAAATATTTCGATGTAAAATAAGCAATATGGCCTAACATGTGTTTCAATATTACCACAGCAATTGACATAAATGTTACGCATGAGAAAACTCACCGAAGTTTCAATGTAGACATTTAAATAGGTGCAAAATCATTTTTATATTATATGAGCATTATAACAATATCACTAAATGAGCAGATAAGCTGAAGCCGATCTTACGATCTTTAGTTAAACTAAAAAAAGCAAATAAAATAATGTAAATAAATTACTATAACTGAGTTTTAAAATATGCCTAAAAGAAATATGATTTTAGATGAAGCACAGTGCTTAATTTATACATATAAATCACTGAGCCTCACCTAATCCAATACATGATTAGAAAACCTGTATATTATGAAAAAAACATTGTCCATTTATTCTATGCGAATAAGTTTTTAAACTAGAATGCTAGAAATGAAAATATAGTAGTCTTGTATTTAAGATGTTTTGTTCAGTTCTGTGGTCATATGAATTTCATTAACAAATGTCTTCTGTTACATATATTTGAAGCACTATACAATAACTAATTCAATGGTTCAAAACAGATAAGAGTTCTGCAAAAAATTTAATGCCTTTATCTGAATGTCACATTTAAGACTTTTTTAAACCTTATTCTTATTTCAGGTAGATATGTCGTACAATTCTTACTAATTACTAGAATCTTTTTCCCGTTAATTTTTTATTGTCTTTTACCTCGACTTATTCCTAACAAATTTCTTTCACCATCTACGTTTAATACATTATACATTTTTTAATACTTTATTTGTTTGAGAATTTTGTTTCAAATTAAAATATTAAAGAGGAAAAATTTAATTATTGATAGATTACAAATTTAAAACTCTAAACTGGCTTACAGATCCAGAAGAATGAGTCGAATATATATGAATTTAATAGAATTCTTCTGTGGTTAATATTGCTCTGGAATTAGAATCTTTAACTAAAATAGTTACATATAGAAGAGATAATATACACACCTTAACATATGGGCACAAAAAAGCATCTCTGACTTATCAACTGTAATTGTGGGCGGGTCTCGTACTTTTTATGTTTATCAGTATTTATAATCAGAGTTTCCTAAGCAATCTTTCTGAAAGTAAAAAACTAGAATGAAAACAAAAAGAAATACATATAGATTTAGATAATATTATGGAGCGGTCGTTTTTTATATAAATGTAATATGCATATCTATGCTACCAATAAATGCAATATGATTAAATAACAAAATACAATGAAATATGAATAAATTTTATTAAATAACTATTTATTTAATTCATTACAATAAAAAACATTTATATCTTTTTAAAATGACTCACATTTTGCAAATACTACATAATTAGTATTTATACAAATACCTATGAATTGCATACTTTTAAAAAATTATTTTTGGAGATAATATCATAAAGTGAATGTTAAAGATATATTGCAATAAAATAATTGGGAAATTTCAGTGCTGCAGAATGAGGTTCGCAAGATTTTTCTCATTGAAAGATAGTGCTTCTTTTTCCTCTACTTTCGTCATCAAGGAGCTCGCATTGTTTTTAAACTGAACTTCAGTTTCTTCATGCATCTAAAATAATAAGTTAGATGTTAACATAAAAAAGAAAGAAAAATTTAGTAAAATTTGTAATGAATATAATATTATAGAAAAGCCAATATTCATCTTCGTATTGAATGTTACAAGAATTTAAAAATTAACTTGATGAAGAAAAACCATGCATTTTAAATTGAAGCTGATGATCGGCATTTTGGCAAAGTTAAAGTCACATATACAGTCGTAGGATTTTCTCATCTGGGGTGTTTCCACTTACTGACATAGCATCAATAAATCGTAAATTGCTCTCATTATTAATTACTAATTTCATCTAAAATAAACTCGCAAAACCATATTGAAAAGTTCTTTTTTTTGTAAAGGCTTGACATTCTTCTAACTTATGAAATAAAAATACAAAAATCCATTGATAGGTGGAATTGTAACACATAAAAAATATTGAATATGCTTCATAAATGCTAAATATGTATCAATAAAACTGCTCAACTGTTTTTAGAATGATTTCCTGAGGGCATCCATAATGTTGAAGACGTAGATTTAAAAAAATCATCAGCATTGTATGTTGTCATTGTCCTTCGACGACAAGTCTATATAAATAAATAATGCTGAAACACAATACGCCCTCTTACCCAATAAATAATGCCAATAGGCATGCATTGTAATATAAAAGCTTAATCTTCGAATAAATACAAACAGCCATCATTTGACAGGCCCATTTATTAAGGAATCTGGATACTTTGTTAATAATTTTTGTTATTATAGAGAAAATTGCGGTGGGGTGCGACACTTTTTACAAAACTTAGAAAATCAACTTTGTTTAAATTTAAAACAAAAATTTCAATTTATAGAGTGCAAAATGAAACACCTTTTAATGTGCTTGAACAGTATAGAAACAAAACATTCAAAAGGTATTTTACAATTAAAGAAATTGTAAGTTTTAAAATGTGCCCCATAACTCGCCACTTATAGAGATATATCGAATTGCAGTAAAATAAAGCTATAAGGCACAAGTAATCAAGTGTCGGCTAGATATATAATCTAATAAAGATTGTAAATTGATATAATGTATGTGGCACAATATAAAATTCCAAGATTTTCATAACGTAAATGGAAATTCAGTATTGTTAGTCATAGATAACATTAAAAAATCGTCAATTCAAATTATTTACATTTTGAAGTAAATGAATATACTATCAATGTCATAATTAATATATTACCCTCTAAATATGTTTGCATGTTACCAATTTACATTCATCTCTTTAAAAAAAGAAAGGCATATCCCATTCCTCCCTTTACTGGCATGTCCCATTCCTACGCAATTTCTTTTTTTGTGTTAAACTTCTTGAATAAACAAAAGTGCTGCTTTTAGACTTGTTTTAAATAACTAATACTATACAGTATAATGTTCTACACATAATGAAACTATTACACCTATGAATAACAAATCACTTATATACAGAAAGCATAAAAAGTAAATTTACTTTTGATACTTGAAATGATCTTTTATAAAATTGTAAGCTTATACAGACCAACAATTTTTTCAACTGAAGTTTGGCTACCAATGCTTCATCTAGCGTGCGATTGATGAAATGTTTAGAATGTTACATAAAGAGAAAAATCTACTGTCCCATTCCTCCCACTATCTCACACCATTATCCCCATTATATTAACATTTTATAAAAATTACGTAAAACCATATTAAATACTTCTTACACTATATTGCCATTGATTATGGGACACTTGCGATTTTAGACATTTTACTAAATATCTAGAAAAATACATGAGGAATCATCTCGAAACTCTTAGTGTAAAAATATAATAGTATACGTCATACATCTCCGTGAAGATTTTTTACCGAAACTCCATAGGGGACCGTCAACAAATTAAAAAATAATGACTATCTTTTGAATAACTCTGTCAAAACTAATGTAGCAAAAGCGCTCAAACTCTAGATTATGATTGAATGCCTTATTGTAATACACTGTGTTCATTTTTATGAAAATAGCATGCAAACTCGCAGAGTAATTAAGGTTTTTATAAAAATGGCCCCAAATTTTTCTAAGTTTTTCCCTTATAATTTTCAGAGTTCTTAATATAAAATATTTTTTTTCAGAAAATATGACAAACAACATTGCTTACAGTACCCTGTAATCAGAATTAAAAAATAATAAAAATTGTATGAAAAATGAGTAGGTTTACTAAATAATTTTTTACTGCGCATGCGTCAAAGATATCAAAATTTCATTTGCATATTATGTTAGCTAAATGTATAGAGCAACTTTTGTAAAAGTCTCAAAATTATAGCTTGAAAATTCTGAAAGTAATCGTCTATAGAAAAAGGACAAAATCCGTTGTTTCCAAAATGAAGCAAAAAATGAGGGATTTTATCCAAAAGTAGTCGTAACATCCCGTATTGTATATTCTATATTAACACTAATCAATGAATATATGGATACAACCCCTCTTGTTTTTGCTTCATTTTGAGAATAACGGATTTTCAACTTATTCAATTGACGATTATTTTCAGAATTTTCAAGTTATGATTTTGTGACTTTCACAAAAGTTGCTCTTTACATTTAGCTAACATAATATGCAAATGACATTTTGATATCGTTGACGCATGCGCAGTAAAAAATTATTTAGTAAACCAACTCATTTTGTATACAATTTTCATTATTTTTTAATTCTGATTACAGGATACTGTGTGCAATGTTGTTTGTCATATTTTCTGAAAAAAATATTATTTTATATTAAGAACTCTGAAAATTATAAGGAAAAAACTTGGAAAAATTTGGGACCATTTTTATAAAAACCTTAATTACTCTGCGAGTATGCATGCTATTTGCATAAAAATGAACACAGTGTATTACAATAAGGCATTCAATCATAATCTAGAGTTTGAGCGCTTTTGCTACATTAGTTTTGACAGGGTTATTCAAAAGATATTCATTCTTTTTTAATTTGTTGACGGTCCTTTATGGAGTTTCGGTAAAAATATCTTCACGGAGATGTATGACGTATACTATTATATTTATACACTAAGAGTTTCGAGATGATTCCTCATGTATTTTTCTAGATATTTAGTAAAATGTCTAAAATCGCAAGTGTCCCATAATCAATGGCAATATAGTGTATATTTACATGTATAAAAATTAATTGAATTTTAACAAAATTAATGGAATTTTAACTCTTTCAAATACACTGGCGAAGGCAGATCACTTCACACCACAAGGAGAGCATATGTTTATTAAATATATGTACTTTTCGTCATATAAATGTAACTAAACTTCCGTATCTGAACATCTTTTCAGAGTACTTCAATAGATCATACTTGCATTACCTACGAAAATGTCGAAACATTTCGACAATTAGAAATATTTTTTTACAAAATAAAATGTGTGAAAATTTTAACAAAATTTGCTAAAACCTGAGAGTTTTATCTCGGTAAAAATCTTACCAGCCCTTTTCCACTAAATAGCAATATTTTTTTCACCCAGGCTACGTATATCTTATGTTTTTAACACCAAAAAAATTCAAAGAGTTTGGTTGATAATGTCAAGTTTTTTAAGAATGTAAAATACCGGAAGTACCTTGTCCACAACTCCAAATCCCACAACTTTCTTCTATCTCATACATAATACTATTTCAAAATTCGTCGAAGTACCAAAATTAAAAGACAATCATGTCTATGTCCATCATGGGGATTCTAATGATATGAAATTCCGTGCATTAGTTCTTATGATATGAATATCGGTAAAATCACGTAAAAAATGCACCATAAAAGCGCTACTTGTTCAGTGATCTACACCAAAACCTGCAACGGTGACACTGCAATAGCTGGTGTCAACATATAACTGAATCTGAAGTTCGATGAAAATACGTGCGTTAGTTCTTAAGATTAGAATTTGCGGAAATTATGCAGATTCCCCCCCCCCCTCTATTGTGCAAATTATGAAAAATTCAGCACATCAGCGCCATATATTGAGCGATTTACGCCAAAATTTAAAAAAACCCACCAAATCATATTAGAGATAAACTAAATCTGAAGTTTGATGAAAATCCGTCCATTATGCATTCAGGTAGAGTTGTTGCAGAAATCTCAAAAAAAAGTAGAGCAGCAACAAAATCTATTGAGCGATTTACGACCAAAAAAAAATCGAAATCAATTTATAACAAGGACTATCTGAATATATTTTTTTATTGAAAGCTGTACATTAGTTCTTGAGACAGAGCACCCACGAAATTTAGGTCGCATAAATACAGTCATTTAGTAAAAACAAGTTTTTTGGTATACTTGACCCCTAAAACGTGTAAATCGTTGAAAACTAGAATTTACATTAAAAACTAATCATCACCAATTCATAATCAGAGTCAGACTGGGCATAATTTCTATATTAAACATATATATTTTAAATATAAAATTCCGTGCATTAGTTCTTGTGACATAGTACCCACGAAATGTGTGTCACATGCAAATAGAGTCACAGGCTGACATTTCGTAAAAACGGGAAGTCTGACCCCCTAAAACATCTAAATGTGACGAAACTTTTTACGAATCCTATACTTTTTTTCGCAATAACAGAAGAAATAAAATATTCAAAAATTAACTTTGAAAAAATTAATTGTTAAACGGCTCTCTTTTTCTGTGTATTTTACTGTACAATTCATATTACGTACGTTTTAAATAAATTCGTACACTTGATTTTATGCAATATAACTATAATTATAGTTGCATAGCCCCTTACCGATTGTCTATGGTTTTAGAAAAAATTTTGAAGCATAAAATATTTTTTAATTATTCTGTATCGCGTAGAGCTCGCTTACGAAAGGGGCTGTGCAAATATAATTTTCTCAACTTTTTGTTAATTTTGGATCCCCTCCCTACTTCTGATTCATACGTTATCATTCTTCAACTCCCCCCCTCCCCCATTAATGATATCGGTATCAATAATTCAGAAAAATCAGAAAATTTTGATTCGTATAACTTATTTTGCTCGAAAAGACATACAAAACTTGTTTCATTTATTTTCCGCATACTTTTATGATCAAATGATGAGAAGTTGATAAAATATCATTTTTCATATGAAAAATCTTTATATCACATAACAATTAAAAGCAATACTATTTAAATAAATCCCATGATACCTTTTTGTTACATAATGCATTCAACAGTAATAAAGATTTATTGTACTTACACCGAACGGAGAGGGGTGGGGAGCACATAGAAATTCATATCAACAAAACGAAGACAACATTCTTTCTCTTTATTTATTAGTAAGCACAAGCTTAATTTCAAATACACTTTTTACTGTTTCTCGAATTGTGAATATATATACATACACATATGAAGAAAAATAAGAATTTTAAACGTTAGAGTATACTATATTTTAGAGTTTAATGATTTTATAATAATTTAGCGATTTTAATAACTTAAAAAAAATATGTAAGAGGCTATAAAAATAACGTACTACTTTGTACTAAAGACCATGTTACAAATAAAAAGAGAAACAAATGATATTTATATCAAAAGACAAACCTCCTCCCTCCTGAAATGATAACATCATATTTGCACAACCCCAAAGATTAATTTGTTCTTAAAACAACATAAAGAGTTCATCCTTTTTTACGGCTAATTCTACATAAAAATAAAAACTTCCTCTATGAGTAATTAAAAAAATATAAATAAAACAAATTTAACAGCCATGCAATTGAACTATTCACTTAAAGCTCTGAAATTATCGGAATATAAAATAAATTATGGGAGAAACATAATTTTCAGAAACGATTTTATAATTAACGAAACTGTAACTAAGAGAATAAAAAAGTGAAAAAAATTGGGGGTGAAATGTACTTTACTCTCCTTCGCCAAGGCGACTTTTTTTTTTAGCGATAAATGTTTCGACATGACAATCGTGCATTTTCATTTTCTCCACTCGGATCTTCAATATTGCAACCCTAAGGAGTGCTTCGGTTTACGTAATGTACTGATTTCTAAGCCGTTTCTGATTGGACACTTCTGATGGCTTTTTCTTGTTACCGGATCGTTTTCTGAATTCTTTCCACGCCTACAGTTGTTAGTTCAGGAATTTTGATCGGTTTAACCGGATTGCACGGTTTCTTATCTTTTGTTTGATTGGCTTTTATGAAATCTCATTGTTACATCAGTCTATTATTGTTTGAATTAAAAAAGGAGATTGCATTATACAAGTATGACTATATTTTCCCGGCCTTTTTTTCGTTTTATTTTAAAGATATTTCTTATTTTAATAAATAACATACATTTGGAGACAAGTATGCGGTACGAAATAAATTTCTCGAAATAAATATTCAATGATTTAAGTTATGATTTATCAATTTCATTTAAAAAATAGAGATGTGTTAATTTTACTGAAAGTGAATTCCTATTTCAGAAAAACTCTTTTTTATTTAAAAATTCGCGCAATATATATGTACCATAAATACATAAATATATTTCAAAATTTTATCCCGTATTTTCGTACAAATTTACAAAGATTTTAATTGTTGGATATCTGCAATAACCTCCTCAGTCCTGAGACAAATTTTACGTGGCACTACAAAAACCAGTTTAAAATTATTATAAACCATCTCCAAAGATGCATCAGTCCATAAATTGATGCTTCTAACATGCATGCATCTATTAAATAAGTCTAGATGTAATTTTAACAATTCTAAAAACATTTAAATTAATTTAAAGGGTGTTTTTAAGTGTCGCCTCCAGGCGACATCAGGACTGAAGAGGTTAATAACCGCAAATTTGCTTATTTTAGAAATTTCTTCAATGCGACTTTTGAGCATCCAGAGAATAATTTTTCGGTTATATAGTGTCGCTAGTTAACGCAGTTTTGACAAGTTTTGTGCATTTTACGAATTCTAACTTAGCGAGTTTCGTGAAACCAGCGATTGTTTTGTTTTCTTTTAATGGACGCGCAGCATTCATGCATGCGTTTCTAATTGCGGCGTTGACGAATTTCGTGCATTTTAGTGATTCCCGCACAGCGAGTTTCGTGGATTCACTGATGTTTTTTTTTATTTAATGGGCGAGAAGCTCTTATACACACGTCTGTGACTGCGGCGTCGACGAGTTTCGTGCATTTTAGTGATTCCTGCACAGCGAGTTTCATGGATTCACTGATGTTTTTTTAGTTTTAATGGGCGCGAAGCGCTCATACACACGTCTGTGACTGCGGTGTTGACGAGTTTCGTGCATTTTAGTGATTCCTACACAGCGAGTTTCGTGGATCCACTGATGATTTTTAGTTTTAATGGGCGCGAAGCGCTCATACACACGTCTGTGACTGCGGCGTTGACGAGTTTTGTGCATTTTAGTGATTCCTGCACAGCGAGTTTCGTGGATGCACTGATGTTTTTTTAGTTTTAATGAGCGCGAAGCGCTCAGTCACACATTTGTGACTGCGGCGTTCACGAGTTTCCTACATTTTAGTGATTCCTGCACAGCGAGTTTCGTGGATCCACTGATGTTCTTTTAGTTTTAATGGGCGCGAAGCGCTCATACACACGTTAGTTATTGCGGCGTCGACGAGTTTCATGCATTTTACCGATTCCTGCACAGCGAGTTTTGTGGATCCACTGATTTTTTTTGTTGTTTTAATGCAGTCATAATGTTTTAGTTTAAAATTATAGAAATTATATGATATAGAAATTATATTATTTGATAAATATCCTTACTAAATTTTAGAAATAAAATATTTGTAAAATTCACGAACGTAAGTTGTAAAATTTATATAACTTTGTGCAAATTTACGCAGCAAAATTTTAAAATTCCTTTTCTGTAATTTTTATCTCTAGTAAGTAGTTGTTTTTCCCGAATTTTTAAGTATGGAACGAAGTGTACGAAGAGGAAACTGTGACTGGGTCAAAGTCTCAATTTGGCGCCCCCTCCCCGAACTTTTTCTTGTGACAAGCTAAAAATGACGTTGGTAGTATAAATTTCTGCGCCCGTAAAACTGCCATCTTCGCCCCCCCCCCTTTTCGCCCGGCGCTGATAAGTACACAATTATTTTTGTGACTGTTTATTGATATAAATAATATCTGTAAAATACACAAATAAGAAATTCCCCAATTTAAAATAATTCGCTTGAATGTACGCAGTGTCTTTTTAAAATTCATTTCTTTTAATTTTTGCAGTGCTTAAATAGTTTTTTAAGCTGAGTTTTTTAAGGAACAAAAGTATTTTTCATAGCAGAAATCTGGATAGATTTTGTGCTGTTAGCGAAACGAAATTGACCAATCAGAAAATTCGCTCACTTAAAAAAGCAAAAATTTTGAATGCAGTTTTCTGATTGTTCATTCTCGTTTTGTTATCTCTGTATTCGCAAAATGTGCCTGAATACCGGACATTAGATGAAAACATTGCATCAAATTTTGTAATTACTGAATCGTCTGCCGCATGAAACGATATCTGGAAGCAGAAATAATTCTTTTAGTTTGTTGGATAGATTTTTAATTTGGAACGCGTGATGTATTTTCTTGGATAAATTATAAATAAAATAAAGTATCCTCTTTGTAGGATTCCGTAATGTAAATAAGTAAAGGTAAGTGAATTTTTTTTTATGGCTATTGTATTTTGTTTTAGAAACTGGTGCATATAAAGTTTTATTATTAGAAATTAGATTTATTAGTATATTATTTATTATTAGTATATTAGAAAGTCAATGGTTTTATATATTTATTGTGAAATTTTTTTTAAATCGGTGACGATGCAGCAAAAGTTTCAAATTTTTAACATTGTGTCATGTTTTTTCGCTCAATGTATGACAGGTCTGTGGCAGGCCAAACATTGAACGAAAAAACGTACGACATGGACAATTTCACAGTGATAAGAGAAAAAACCGGTTTGATTGCGTCATATTGCACGATTTTTGACGAATGTGTCTGTAGTGTGTGGCGAGCCTTGGAGAAAGACTCTCCGGGAGACAAGACGCAAACGCGCCAATTTGGCGATTTTTAAAAATCGCGCCAAGAAGGAGAGTAAAGTACATTCGCACCAAAATTGGAATTGTCGCATTCCTTCCTTTGCTGTTATATCCCATTCCTCCCTGTACTTTATGTTAAACTTCTTGTATAGACATAAATGCTGCTTTTAAACATAGTTTAAATTATGTATGATTAGCAGTATAATGTTCTATAAATAGAGAAACAATTACATATTTACATGAACAAGTCATTAATAGCAGAAAACATAAAAATATATAGCAAATTTAACTTTGATTCTTAAAATATTCTTTTTCTTTTTACAATTGCAAGCATATGTAAATCAGCTATTTTATTCAACTGAAGATTGGGGATGCTTTTACTTAATGGAATACGTGACTGATGAAATGTTTATTAATAGAATATTAAAAAGAAAAATTTACTGTCTCATTCCACCCCACTCGTCCTTATTAAGTAACAAAATCTTCGGTTAAGGCCCTTGTCCTCGCTCGGGGAAACGCTCGCGAGCTAATGCTATTCTTTACGGAAGCATTCGGAAGCATACGGAAGCATTTTTCTAATAGCTCTTTCGCATTTTGACATTTTCGAATAATTTTTTTTGCATTGGATTGCTGAGGTGCATGCCGACAGCGCACCTTTTTTAATTTTTCGATTTTGAATGCATATATTTTTTACAAAGCTAGTTTCACTTTAAAAACCGGTTTCGAAACTGAAAGTGCTTTTTAAAAAATATATTTGCAACCAAAATAGAAAAAGTAAAAAGGGTGCGCATTCGGCATGCACCTCAGCTATCCAATGCAATTTTTTTTTTCAAAAAGGTCAAAATACGAAAGAGTTATTAGAAAAATGCTTCCCCATAGGAATAGCATTAGTTCGCGAATGTTTCCCCGAGCGAGGACAGGGGCCTTAAGGGATTTAGGGAAGATTTCAGGTGTTTAACTGCTATCATAATAAAGTAACAAATACAGCAGGAAGAAAAATAGAGTTTTAAAGATTTTTAATTCAACGAGTAAGAATGGAGACAAAGATAACCATATTTTCTTTTATTATTGAAGAAAGGAAAGGGGATATTTCAAACGATTGATAATATAACTTATTGAAGACTTTCAATTAGCGAAAAAAATGAAAATTAATTAGGGTAAAAGACTAAATTTTGTATGCTTGTAAGGCGAGAGGGGGGGGATTTTTATTTGGATTTTATGGATATGACCTATTATTTATTCTTATAATAAAGGAACGGATCAGAATTTTTTTTAAAAGAATGACTTAAGGTTTTAAATTTTATATGTTGAGGGGAGGAATTAGCGATTTATTTTTCATTTTAGAAAGGGGAGTATTAGATGACTTATTTACATTAATGAAAATTTTCAAAGTACTAATAACCCAGCGATTATATGGTAGGATTCGATATTAAGGGAAAGTAGGAAATAGGTTTAATCTCTTCAGTTTAGATCTACAATGAATATAGTAAGTTTTATTCTCATACTAGCGGAGCGTTAGAAATATATTAGATTTACAGTTTAATGCCACAATAATATCTCAAAATAAGTAACTATCAAAAACACTGTTAATATAAGTGTTGTAAAGCTTAAAATTCTAAGTAAAATGAACACTTACATTTAATATTTTTGCTGAACATTAATGGCACAATTCTATTTCAAAGTTTAATCACAATGGTCAAGAGGTTTATCTTAAAATAATTAGGGAAAAACTTCAAATTTGTTTTGATCCCTTCAGTTTAGGTCTAGAATTAATGTGCTGATTTTTTACCCACGTACTAGATGAACGTTAGAAAATATACTTTATTAAAAAATATTTTAACAATATTCCAAAACAACTAAGTCTATAGAAACCATTGTGAATACAAATTTCTTAGAGTTTGAAATTCGCAATTAAAAAAAAAAAAAAAAAAAAAAAAAAAAAAAAAAAAAAAAAAACATATTTTTGTCTCAACTCAATTTCAAAATTTTATCTTAATCGCTAATCCAAAGCTCTAAACTAGGAGAGATCAAGTTATCCATCCACTCAGTCTCCATTTGTTACATATGTGTACATTTTTTTTAATTGTTGAGGCCTTCACGATGTTTTTGAAACTATGTAAGGATTTTATTTTGCATATTTTGAGAATTATAATTTAGTAGTTATTGAGAAAATGGTGCATAGATGATAGATGTTTTACATTTCATTTCTCAACTCACACTCCCAGACTTAAATCATTGGTTTAAGGGTGTATTTTGATACAAACTGCTTATTTTCCGATTTATTTTTGAATTCAATATTGCTCTCAAATACACGAAACTTACAAAATCTCTTATTTGGAAAGTGCACAAGGTGCCGTGATTGTCAATTCTTTGATAAATGCAAAAAATATTGCAAAAAATGCAATCAAAAACGGCATTTCGAACCGATTTTCCCAAGTGGGAGATCTCGGAAGGAGAAAAAGGGTCATACTAATAAGGTAATTGTTTATAACTCAAATCCTAATGAATTGAGCGTAAAAATACATCACACGGCACCTCATACGTCCCTTCAAGAATCCTCTCAGCAAGTTTCATGTTTCTACTTTTAAAAATGGGCCTGAAATTGTATCGGAAAATTTCGAGCTGTTGAAGGTGGAAAAGTGTTTTTTCGAATACACCCTTAAATGAAAGATTTTTTACTTAAAGACTAATTTTTTCAACATTCCTAAGGTTTTAAACTTTTATGAATTTAAATGAAGATTCTTCTATACCAGTCGAAAATCATTTAATTAGAGCGATCTTTGTCCTTAACACAAAATATGAAGTTAAAAATCGCGCTATTCTTTGACCTTGAATTTCTCTAGGGAAAAGTCTTATGCACACTCATTTTTCGCTCTACCGCCCCCCCCTCTCCCATCCTTGTACTTTATTTTCAATTTCCTTAATTCTAATAGACACACACTGTTGTTCACTCTATATACATTATATAAAGAGGTACGCCCATTTCATATTGGAAATAATAAACAATATTTGCCATCATTTACGAGTCATTTTTGAAATATTCTAAAAATTATGAAAGGATGTATTTTTTAAGTTAATTTGTTTGTAGCTCACTTAGCAAAAGAAAGAAACATAGTAGATTCATTTCTATTCTATGTCCGATGAAAATTAAAACAATTTCTGGTCTATAACCCGCAATCAAGAGGTTAAGCCACAATATCCATCCTAAATAATGCATCAATAACTAAAAATTACATTTACATAATAACAATCACGTATAAACTGATAACCTCGTTTGTTTGCGCTGAAAGCTTTTGTTTAGTGATTTAGGCAACACTTGAATCTAATAGTTGAATTCAATTGTTGAATTGTTAAAGTTCAGCAAAAATGTTAAATATCGGTTTTCATTTTATTGAGAATTTTAAGTTCTAAAACATTTGCATTAACAATGTTCTTGATAAATTTATTTTTCTTTAGATATTTTATGGTAATCAATAAAATCGTGTTTTTCAATTATAAAATTTATACCCATTTTTTAACGCGCACATAGTAAGAGGGGAAAACTTAATACATTCATTCTAGACCTAAACTAAATGAATTTAAATAATTTCCAGTTTTCCATTATTTAATTCCGATTTCGGCTTTTTTCTCCTCCTCCACCACTGGGCTATAAAGAATTTTAAAGACTTTGTGTTCTTAAAGTTTCGCGAGGAGTGTGGATGAATGGGAAAATTATATTTTTGGGGGGGAAGAAATGTCTTAATTGATAATTTATTATGACAATAAAATAACGCATAGAACACATATTGTATTTTATGTTATTTTAATTTAAGCAGTTTTAAAGAGTTTTTAAATATTGAGTACTGTTACTGTGTGAAGAAAGTTCGGGAACAAAATTTTAAGGGTGAAATCGCTATGAAGTTTTAGTGAGATGAATGTGATTTAACAAATGGTTAATGGAATTTATTCGCTAAAAACAAATAGAATAATAATTTCTTTTTAAAGTAAGTTTTAAACACTTTAAATTTTGGTACTGCGGAAAAGGGGGCAAAAAAGAGAAATGACTTTCAGAAAAAGAGCAGGTAAATTTGATTTATTGTATAAAACATTAGAAATTTTGTACTTGTAATAAACACAGATTTAACGAATAATTAGGAAGATTAGCTTGCTAATAACTAAAAATCAAATATTATATAAAAAGATTTAAAACATATAGACTAAAAATTTACTTACTAACTAGAAATATTTTTATCAATACCAGATTCAAGATGGATGCATTACTCGGCTCTGTGGCTGCGTGAATAGTCCTTACGTCACCACTGAAGCCCTTTCGGATTGGCTGACAGGTGAAACGAAGATATTTCATGTATATGTTCTATGCGAGTGGTAAAAATAATACCAGGCTACATATAAAATTTTAGTAAACTTGCAGTTTTCTGCAGCTTTACAAAAACTAGTTTCGTAGGTTTCCAGATTTTTTTTTACAGTGTAAGATAGAACAAAGAGATATATCTCAATATATTTCCTATTTTCTTATCAGTGAAATATGTTCTACGCATTTCAAAAAACAGAATTGTTTAATTTTTAAAGGCTTTTCATAATAAATGTGATTCTTAAAATCATTTGTTCACCATTAGTTAGCCTTTTAATTTAAAAGTAATATAATGTATTTGGAACTTTTTGCAATTAAGTTATGGATTTTGAAATAACAGCATTTTTGGGAGAAATCATCTGCGGATAAAAAAAAAAGGAAACAATATTTCACTTACCCACCCTACGAAGTGTAGAATCTCCAATTGTTTAGTAAGTCTTGTTGTTATTTTGAAAATTGAAAATATTATTTCAACGGATTTACTCGTTTCAGATGATGGAGATTCCAAAAAACATATTTTCAGAAAAAATACCGTCTCTCTGTTTGTGTGTCTGTCCGTATGTTTGTCTGTCTGTGTGTCTACAAAAGCTCTATCTCCCGAAAAAAATGAGATATTGTCTTGAAATAACGTGCCTGCTTATTATGTAATAATGGAAAGAAACCTGTTGAATATCATTACCTTTGATTATCCGGAACTATTTTTTTGGACTCTCGAAATATTCATTCTGAAGAAAGATGTATACAAATTTTTCAATGTTTTTATTTTAAGTAGTCAATGTAAAAAACAGTAAAAAACATAAATTTTCCATAAATAACGACGTTAATCGGATAATTAGTTCCCGAGATATTTATTGTTAATCAAATTTTCCACTTTCTTCGATGACCCTATATTTCATACAAATTTCAATTCAGATATACGTTTTATTGGAAATGAGACACTTAATCCAATGCAATGAAATGTTAGTTAATATGATTATAATTTTGGTACACTGTAAAAAAAAAAGGTCGATCTACTAAAAAAACTTTAGTGATCCTTGTAATTACTAAAAAATTTTTAGTAATCTTAGACGGTTACTAGAAAATCTGTAAGAATTTCTAGAAAAAAGTTAGCAACGAATAGAGTTAATAGTTTTATATTTTTAATAGCTCTTACTAAAAGTCAGTTGGTGTGGCCTTGACAACATAGTGGTTATAGTAACGGACTCCAGGCTAAAAGGTCCCGGGTTCGAAACTTGCCACCGCCAAATACACTCTGAATGTCTGTAGTGTCTCGTTAATAAAGGAATTATGAAAATCCTGTCGGAGCAGTTAAGAATGTTTAGTGCTGCCATCTATTGCGATTTGCCGAAAATCTTGCGCTTCAGAAATCTGCTCCAAGGAAGCTCTCCGCTTCGGTTGCACGTAATGGTTGTTAAAAGTAATTTTGGAGCTATTACTAAAATTTGCTTTGTGGCTCATACTAAAAATTTTTAAGTTAGTTAAACAAAAAATTCTTTTGTTCAGTTTACAAAATAAATGCTTGTTTCACTTGCAAAAAAAAAGTTTGTAATGGTTACTAAAAAATTCTGTGGAATACAAATTTACTAAGAAATTTTTAGTAACCTCTTGATTTTTTTTTTACAGTGCAGTTATAATGATGTTTTTTTACACTATTTCATAGTATTTAATAATCCCGTCGACCAAAAAAGTATCACCAAACTGTAAGACTAAATGTCAATAATGGCTTATTGTAAATATCACATTCACTTGAAATAAGCATGTCACATGTGTTGGTTACATCCATCAAGCGATTTTTAATTTGACGTTTAATTCGTACTTTTATTAATCTTTTACTAATTTATTAGTTTTTTTCGTTATTTAAAATGAAAATTACGCCAAGTTGTGTAAATTATAATTAGTAATTTGGTGATTTACATAATTTTTTGAAAGACAGGATATTCAAATAATAGTCGCTTTTCCGTAATAGAGCTTTATTATGCATTAAAAATATTTAAATATACGTTTAAATTTTATTTTGGAATTGCGATGTATTTTATAAATACATCACAATTCCAAATAAGCTATCTTATAAGTAGCTTACAATGTTTCATTTTCATATTTTATATTATGCATATCCATGATATATCAGTATTACTGTGGCCCCCAACGACATGTTTTTGGTATGAGCTAAACTTCAAACAAGAATCTACACTGTAAAAAATAAATGTAAATTAACGGGCATTTACCGTAATATTTTACGGTAGTTGTCCGTTTTTGAAGCTTAACGGTACACTTCCGTAAATTTACGTTGCGGAAACATAAATTCGGAGTACTAATATGTTTTTACGGGCAAAGCCAGTTTTTTTATGCAGGGTGTGAAAATCTGCTGCCTAGCCATTTTTTTTACGGACAAATACCTTCGAATAAGTCTTTCGATGACGTCATAACAGAACGTTTTATTTTGTTTGTTGAAAATATTATTATTATTTAATTAAATTATTGTCTGGTTTAAATTATCGCATAAAATTATCATCTGGTTTTAATATGCTATTGTTTTGGTAAATTTATAGAAAAATTAGTCGGTTGTGGCACTCCAAAAATTTTCTTCTATCTTATATATGTAAATACTCTCCTGAAAAGTGCAGTATAACAGCGCCACCGGTTATGTGACTTACACCAAAAATCTAATCATTCCCAACTTTACGTGAACTCCTAACTGCATCTGAAGTTAGCTGAAAATCCGTGCATTAGTTTCTGAGATAACGCTATATTCTTATGACATCATCAGTGGTGACCATCCCTTTCCCCCAAGCCCCACCAGCGGCGGAGAGGTTCGTACCTCTTAACTGGTAGACGGCAGGTGCTGGGTTCGAACCCAATCGCGGCTGTCGGCCTAATCGTTCGGAGTTTTCGTGGTTTTCTTCGAACTTTGCGTAAATACGGGTTAGGTTCCCTTAGAAAGACCCCCACGAAGGGCACCTCCCCCCTGGGCCTATATCCCTAGTGTAGATAATCGGCCGACAAAAATAAACCAAACCAAACCCTTTCCCCCAAACCCAATGACGCAAATCCCTCCCCCCCCCAAAAAAAATCTTCATACTTTAACATTGACACTCCCCGACCATCGCCTCCCAAACCCAATGACGCAAATCCCTCCCCCCCCCCCCAAAAAAAATCTTCATACTTTAACATTGACACCCCCCCCCTAAACAAAATATCAATTGTAAAATATATTCTACTAATAATCTACTGCTCACTCAAAAGATAGCGAGTTGAGCATAGCGTAATGAGTTCTTATTGCCTTTATCTAGAATTTAAAGAAAGAAAACACAGGAACATTTCTGAAAATCCAATGTTGAAAAAATTTAAAAGTGATATTAAAAAAATTAAGACTTTTTTAACAGTAAGAAAAAAGGAAGTACTAAGAATTTAAAAATCCCCCCCCATTATACTTTTTCTCAAATTCCCCCCCAAAAGAAAATTGTAAAACGCATCTTGCGTCACCAAACCCCTCTCTGGGTCCCCTGGACATCATTGTAGATAATGACGTGATAGTTTTGTATGTCTTAAGACATCATACTAGGTAAAATTGCGGCGTTATTTACAGTTTGAATTCACTTTTTTATTGTCATATTTATGAACTCAGAAACGAAATTAATGAAAAAAAGCATGCTTTTTCATTATTAAATTTTGAAATAATGAAGTATGAAATGCTACCATTATATTATTGCAAAAAGTTCTTAATTTCTCTGGTCGGAATCTTCCGATTTGGATAATGATTGAAGAAGTAAATTAAATTAAGAGTAAAAATAACATGATGGAATGCGTAGAATACTTTTAATGGAGAACAAAGTGGTCGTCTTACGCGGGTATTCTTGTCAAACGCTTATCTATCGTAACTTCTTCTCTTCCGCAGAATTACGGCTCGCCGCTAAAAACGCTATTCAAATCAAACTTGCGGAACGTTTGCGGACGGTAAAAAGGTGTCGTAAACACTGTTACGAGTAGTAAATAATAATGGCGGACATTATCGCGCTGCGTCGTATCAGGAGAAGAAGACTTCGTTTAGCCAACATTAATCGTCGTTGGAGACTGATTGATCGACAAGACCCGTTTAGTTTCGACTCCAGCAAATTCATTTTGAATTTTAAATTAACGAAGGAAGCGGTAAAAGACCTTTGTGATGAATTGAGGCCTCACATGGACGCAAGTGAAAACGGCTATTCAATTGAAATGCAGGTATGTAAAATATTTTTGTTTATTTATTATTATTATCTGTAGTTATAAGTCACTAAAAATTCTTAGATTATCAAATTTTCAAAAATATTTCTTTTGCAAAAGATCATTACAATGTACTTTTACGGTCTCATTCGTGCATATGGTATAAGAAAAAACATTAACTTTTAATATAGCGATTTATGCTGTAAATAAAATTTCCACGAAGTATATTTTTCAATAAAGTATTTTTTATTAACAGTTTTGTTTCGTAAGTTTTTGCTTTAAAAAGGTAGAGCCATGCAATTGCTTTCATTTATGAATGTACATACAATTCATGCACATGCATAAAGATATGAGTTTAATTTGTAATTACGATAGAAGGCAACACACAGAACTATTTCATGTGAAAATGTTCATAATTTTAAATTAGTGCTATTAACCAATGTACAGTTAGTTATTTCACATTTATAAATATGACATTCAAATCGTTTTTTTTTTCCTTTAAATATTTTTCATTTTTCTTGAAATTCCAATGAAATCTTTTAAAAATTGTGGAAAATAGAAGGTAGTTTTTATTCTCATATCTCGTGATAATTTAACATTATAAATAACCATATGTTTGTCATAAAATAAAAGTCATAATTCTCAGGGATGGTGTATAGGGGTTTATAAAATGACATTAGACTGAAATATGTAGGTTTTTGTAATGTTATACTGAACTTATTCCTTCCATTTCTATAGAAAATTGTAAGATGATTACAGCTATTGTTGTGCCTTCTTATCTCTCATCTCCTCCAATTTTCCCAAAAAGTATTCGAACTGTATGGGAAGGATTAGTTAGAATTTTGGCAACTGTGTTTATAAAAATATATTGATATTGTGTAATTTCTTTCTGAGAGAATGTTCAAACTTTTGTTTAAATATTTTAACTGTAGATTGAAACTACTTATTTTAATCTAGTGATCTTTATTAAATAAACAAGATATAGTTTTAAACCGACTAAAATGCTTGTGTTTTAATCAAAACATATATTTGTCGCTCTTCCTCCACCTTCCCTCTATTAGAACATGTGGTACTTTTCTGTTACTGTTGTATATTAGTGTTGACTCTAAGCCATTATAGCATGGTTTTAAAACTTTTTATTTCTTCTATGCACCGGGGTTAAATGCTTTTAAAAATCCTGATGTACCCAGCAGTCCTTTTTAACTCTTCTTATGAGCCACATGGCAATTCAATTGATTCTGCAAAATATCTCAAATTTCAGTGGACTATAAACAAACCAGTTCTAAATATTTTTGCTTGAACAACATACATGTGTACTCATTTTGAAAAAAAAAAAAATGCACCTTTTTTAAAAAATAATATTCCTTTTTGAAAAAAAATGTACCCGTTTTTAGAATCATGCTCCCATTTTTTAAAAAAATTTACCCTTCTTTAATCTGCATTTTTAAAAAAATGTATCCCTTTTTTTTAGAATAGTATTCGCTATTTGAAAAACTCCCGCCCTACAGCCCTTTTTTTCTAGAATCAACACTATGTATAGATACATGTATACCAGGCCTGTCCAACCTTTCACTAACCAGGGGCGCATCTTGGCTCTTGGCACTAAATTAAGGGCGCCAAAATTTACATGACTAAAAACATGTGGCAATATTATCATATAGCGTTAGTATACACGAACGTCTTCACACAATGCAAATGAATCGTACAGCGTCAAACAAAAGACCCCTACAGATATGGAGTTACGTGTATTAAATTTCAAGTTATGCATTTTCTTATGAGAAGACTATATCAAAAATGTTTGTAGGGTAAGGAGCCAGAAACTTTAATCGCGTCTATAATAACAATAATATTAAATAAATAAATATGAAAATCCGAGATGTAGCAGAGATATAGGTTTCTTTTAGGATGTGAATAAACGGTTTGCTTTATTTTGAAGGCGTGGATTAGTTTTACGAAAAGTACAAAAGCAGACAAACATGATAGTGACCAAACCATGTGGGTGGTTTCAGACGGATAATCTGGAAGTACTTTGATAAATGGAAATCGCAATTTTTGTACATATGTCACATAAAAAAATTCCTAAATTTTGTCAATTTACTGCAGGAAAATATAAAATTTCGTCATTTAAGAACCACAAATTTCGTTTATCAGCACGGAAAAATCATGAATTCCATTGATCAAATGCGGAAATAGTTAAATTTTATCGATGAAGATCAGAAAAATTGTCAGTTATGCTCATCAGATAGGGGAAAAATCGCGAATTTTGCTCATGAGACTCGAGAAAAAAAGGAGCAAATTTTCCCGATTGGGCACGAAAAAATTGTGAGTTTTTTCAACCAGGTATGGAAAAATCACGAAATTTGTCTGATGGATGCGAAAACACACATTTTGTTGATCAAGCAAGAAAAAAAATCATAAATGTTGTGGTTCCTTGCAAATTATCATCGGACGGAAAAATAGCATATTTTCTCGGTTTATTGGTCGGTTTAAACTTTGTCGATCAGAGACAAAAAAAAAAAAACAAGTTTCGCTGATAAGACACGGGAAAATCAAAAATCTCGAATTAAGTGATGACGCGTGGAAATATTGCAAATTTCGTTGATCAGGTGGAAAAATCGTGTTTTTTGTCAGTTTATCAAGAGAAAAAAATCGCGAGTTTTATCTGGCCGCATAAAAAATGCAGATTTTGTCAATGTTAATACAAAAATCACGAAAATTGATACTCGGTCGAAGAAAAATGTGTATTTTGTCAATTTACAGCAAAAAAAGCACACATTTCGTCGTTCAAAGATCGAACAATTGCGAGTTTTATTGATTGCATTTTGAAAAATAGCAAATTTCTTTGGTCGAAGATGGGAATATTGCAAATTTTGTTGGTCACATGTGGAAAAATTGCTACTACGTCGATCAGACTCGAATAAAATCGAGAATTTCATTGATCATGCGGAGTAATTTCGTGATTTTTGTCGATTGGCTTTGCAAAGATCACAAATTTCGCCAATACGCTTTGTAAAAATCGCAAATTTGATTGAACGCCTTTGTAAAAATCCCAAATTTTGTCGATTAGCTTCGAAAAAATCGCGAATTTTGCCGATCTGAATCGGAAAATCGCGAATTTCGTCGATTAGATGCAGAAAAATTGCGAATTTTGTTATTCAGTCGCATCAAAATCGCGTATATCGTCAATCAAGTTTGGATGAATTGCCAATTTCGTCGATCATGCAAAAGAAAATTGTGAATTTTGTCTATCAGCTTTGCAAAAATCGCGAATTTCGTCTATCAGCTTTTAAAAAATCGCGAACTGCGTCTATTGACTTTGTAAAAATTGTGAATTTTGTCGATCGGCTTCATGAACATCATCAATTTTGACTATTGCCTTTTCGTATGCAAATTTCGTAGATCAGGCGTTGAAAATCGTGAATTTCATTGATTGGCTTTGTAAAAATTGTGAATTTCGTCTATCAAGCGCTGAAATATTGTGAATTTTGTCGATTGTGCGAAAGAAAATAGTGAATTTTATCAATCGACTTTGTAAAAATCGCGAATTTTATTGATCGGCTTCGTAAAAACGAGAGTTTCGTAGATCGTCTTCAGAAAAACGTGAATTTCTTCACAATCAGGCGCATTGAAATTGGAAATTTTGTCGATTAGGTGCGGAAAAATTACAAGTCTCGTCGATCATGCGCAGAAAAATCATGAATTTCGCCGATCATACGAAGGAAAATAGCAAATTTCATTGACCAACTTTGTAAAAATCACGAATTTTATCGATCGCTTTGTAAAAATCTCGAATTTTGTCGATCGGCAAGGTAAAAATCACAAATTTTATCGATCAGTCGCGGAAAAATTTAAAATAACGTAGATAAAAAAAATCTTGTAATCGGCTTCTCTCTCCTTCGTTCATAAAATTCACATTTTTTGGCACCAGCCATTTATGCTCTTTTTTTAGCACTTTTAATAAAACAAAACATAGTCTCCTGAATTATGTCAAGGAATATCTTTAAATCTAGAAAATAATCCTTGCTATATCTGTTATATATAAAAATGTAAAAATGCTGATGTATTCTTAACAACTGAATTGGGTATTTTGACTGGGTAAGTGAACTTAAGTGGGTACCCCCCCCCCCCCCCCCAGTGTTCTCGCTGACTTTTGATCAACGTTAGTAATTTGGTGAGTTAAAAATAAAAAATCATTCGCCAAATGAAAAATGTATTAGCAAAATAGATTCGCCATGTAGCACAAAAAATATCTTTAATCCTTTAATGTAACCTCTTTTTTTTCAATATGTTCTAAAATAACCTAAGTTTTTACAACTGTGATAGCGATTGTTATTAATCTAATTTCAACTATCCGCTACAAATATAAAAAATATGTATACATTAAATATATATATGCATATGTATGAAAAACGAAAAACAGAAAAAGAAAAAATTGAGCACTAGCAATTTGGCGAATCTAATTGCTTGTTTACTCTCCAAATGAAGAATTTAGTCGCAACTTGGCGCATTGGCGAGCGACAGCGAGAACACTGCCCCCCCAATCACACACATACACTCTCCTCTGAAACCACATATTTTTTTTATCAGATTGTAGGCTACAGATCACCTCCTCTAACTCGAATTCTCTCCTTTTTATTGATGTGGTCCTCGACCACCCAGATATATTTGAAAGTGGCCCTTCTCTTCAAAAGGTTGTGCACCCCTATATTAGAGCATATAGTTTTTGTATTGTATCTCAGCCTGCTGAAATTAGCTGCCAAACAATAGATTTTGATTTTAGAAATTTAATTGATTTGAGCTCTGAATTGATTACTTATAGCCTTCGAAATACATTGTTAGCTCATAGTGATCCATTTTATCCTGATTGTTTGTTTTGAGCTTCTAAAAGCAGAGTTGTATAATAGAGACTGCACAGAAAATTTTATGGAGTTTGTAAAAAAATTTAAGAAAGAATTATTTATTGCTAACGCGAATAAATTGCGTGATTTTTTCAAGGTGTCATCAAAACACCTTGAAAAAATCACGAATTTCAATAAAGAATTGCATAAAAATATGCATTTTGACAAAGAATCGCGTAAAAAACATGCATTTCAGCCAAGTATCGTGTAAAAAGAACCAACATTTTGGCAAAATACCGCGCGGGAAAACTTGAATGTCGCCCGAAAGCTGAGTAAAAGATGCAAATTTCTTGCATGAATCACATAAAAAACACGAATTACATCCATGAATCACTCAAAAAACCCAAATCACACCCATGAATGGCTCAAAAAAACACGAATTCGACATCCATGAATTATGCAAAAAATGCGAATTAGGTCCATGAATCATGTAAAAAAAACACGAATTACGTTCATAAATTGCATAAAAAACACGAATTACATCCATAAATCAATCAAAAAACGTAAATTTCGTCACTCAAAAAATGCAAATTACGTCTATGAATCTCATAAAAATAGTGAATTACACCCTTAAATAGCATAACAAATGCAAATTATGTTCATGAAAAACATGAATTATGCTCAGGAATCGCGTAAAAAAATGCGAATTACACCCATGAATCGCTCAAAAACGCAAATTACATCTATGAATCACGTAAAAAACGTGAATTATGTTCATAAACTGCATCGAATTACACCCAACATTAATTTGCAGATAGTTTTTGATTCAATATTACGTGTGCAGAAAGTTTTTCGTTTTATACAAGTCTGCCTAAAAATAAAATTTATCATCATACTTTTCTTTTATTTTTAATTAAAGGTTATAGATAAATAAGAATTTTTTTCTTGTAAAGGTAAGATATTTGTTTTGATTTAACCTTTTGCAGGGTACAAAATTAATTCATTACAAATTAATTTCTTAAGTGTTGAAATAAATGACTGACACCGGAATTTGAAAACAACTTTATTTGTAAATAAAAAAACGCTATATTTCACACAATCAATAAACCATAATTTTTTCCGGTGCCAATATGGCATTTGGGAATTAAAATTAAGTGGTATATCTATGAAACCACTGCACCGCAAAGGGTTAATATTAAATTTAATATGCTTAAAAGAAAACTTTAAATAACAATTTTATGATCATGTATTGAAATTTAACATGGGGCACAGTGGACCTACAGTTGTTTCTAGAAATATTTTGCCTTATGAATAAACAAACAAACAAAAAAAAAATTACTGGATCAATTCCTGATTGTTTTATGTAATTAGCTTTATTTTATTGGGGGGGGGGGGGTAACACTATTTGGGAATAGTGATGCATGGAGGCTTTTCATGACAGATTTAAAGTTTTTCTTGGTTGTCATTATAAATTTTGTATTTTTCAGTCACAAATCCTAAGGACATCATCTGATAAAGATGCCAAAGCCATGTCTTCAATGTGTTGAAAAAATATTTTGTAAAAGAGGGAAGCAAGAATGCAAAAACAGGTTTATTTATTATATATTATTTTAGTAAAATTAATGTAATAATAATGAGTTCTTGTACAATTTTTTAATGCTTTCTTTTATTCCAGGAAAGTTTTTCTCCTTTTTTGGGGAGGGGGGGGGGGTATAATTTTTTTGTGCAAATTACGTGGGATGTTTTTGTAAATTAAAAGACATGATTATTATTGTTCAGAAAAAGGGTATCATTGTGAAATGGAGAAGGGAGGAGGATGCTATGTTAACTGGCTTACTAAATTATAAATTTTTTGTGGATTTTATTTGGCTCCTTTTTTTTACCATTTAGAAAATAGTTGTTGTTTACATGTTTTTGTTGTAAAATGCATCCCTTTTTTATTTATTTTTTCTTGGAGGGGGGGAGCATTATACACGACTAAATTTTGTATATACTTTTACATATTAACTGTAGTACTGACTTTTTTTTTTTTTCTCAGGATGTTAATGCTATTTTCAAATTGTAACATTTATCTTATTTAATTGTAAATTATATAAAGTGAATATTATTGTTCAAAAAGAGTTAGCATTGTGAAATAAGTGTGGGGAAAAGCTATATTAACTAGTTTACTTAATTAAAAATTTTTTGTTGGATTTTTCTTGACTCCTAAATTTTTCATTTTTACATCTTCTATTGACAAGTTTGTTTGTATTAAAAGCTAAATAAAATTTTTTAATCTTCTTTTTTTGTTATCTCATTGAATGATAAAAGATAATTATATATGAAATAACGATTTGAATATCAGTAAAATTTATTTCAAAATAATTTTCATTTATAAATTATTTATTTTGCTACTGTTTATTTTATAACTCTTGCTCTTACATATGAATATTGTATTACGAAGGGTGGGGAAATGAATCATTTTGCTCGCCAGTGGCAAAGCATTTTCTGGCAAGGCGAGTTCGTTTTTTGTTTTTGTAAAACTGTAGATAATAGAGACATTATCAGAGACTCTTTCTCAATCTAGATATTTTAACTTTCCAAATTATTACAGTGTAAATAACTAAGCTAAGTTTTAATTACTAAATGGTACTAAGTTCTATCTTATACTAAGTTTACCTCTGTTGCAGGGTTGCAAAAATCTAGGCGCCAGCAGGCAGTTTCTCACCACAAAATTTATTTCGTTTTTCTTCGTCTAATATTTCGTGTCAAATTCCCGCTAGAATGCTATTAAATTTTGAGCGAAAAAAACTTTAAAATTTTAGTGGTGAGAGACTACCCTCTGGCGCCTAGATTTTTGCACCCCTGCTCTGTTGTATATATTTCTTAATATTATAGAAAAAAAGAATTATGAAAATGCGTTGTAGTAACCGTAAGTTTGTCTGCAATTGCATGCAATTTTGTCATAACTATTTTCAATTGCATGTGTTTTGCATCCTGCTGGCAGATGAAACAAATACTTGGCTGGTAAGATTTTTGAAAATTTTCCTACCCTTGTGTATTACTATTGTTCATTAATTATGCTTCTTGATGTAAGCCTTAATCTTGTTTCGTATAAAATAAGTACATGAATCATTTGTGCTTACAAATGACATTAAAACACATAGTTAAAGTTTTAAAATAAAATTTGAAATAAGATCTATAACATAGTGTTTTGTATTTGAACTGAAAGTATGTTTAAGTAATATAGCATGGCATATGACAATTGGTAGAGGGGGGGGGGTATGACAAGTGTGACAAATGGGGAGAGACAAGGTAAAAAAATTGAACATCTTTTATGGATAGCCCTTAAGTAAAAACTAGTCGTTGGGGGCCACCGTAATACTTACCCATCATGGATATGTATATGAAAATAAAACATATGAAAACTATTTATACAATGCATTGCAATTCATAAGCTAAATTTAAATATTGTTAATATACATAGTAATGCTATATTAAAGAACTGCTGATGTACCAATTTCGACAAATTATATAAAACGCCAAACTACTCAAGTAGTACCGAACTGCGTAAAAGAAACATCCTTATAACTCCAAAAATAATAATTCTATTAACTAACAATAAAATGCGTCGGATTAAGCGTCTCATTTCCAATTAAAATATACCTCTGAATTGAAATTTGAATGAAATACAGGGTCATGAAAAATTGAAGAATGTGGGAAAACAAGATTAAAAATATCTCGGCAAGTAATAATCCGATCGACTTCGTTCTATATGCAAAATGTGTGTTATTTTATTGCCTTTTACGTCCATTTCTTAGAACAAAAAAATTAGAAAATTTTTATATACCTTTCATCAGAACGAATTTTTTGAGAGTCCGAAAAAAATAGTTCCGGATAATCGAGGTTGCTGATATTAAATAGGGTTCGTCCCATTCTTACATACTAACTACATACAAAATTTCAAGTCTCTATCTCAATTTGTTCGGGAGATAGAGCGTTTACAGACAGACAGACAGACGGACAGACAGACAGACGGACAGACAGACAGACGGACGGCAAAATTTTTTTTCTAAAAATATGTTTTTCGGAATCTCCACTATCTAAAACGTGTAAATCCGTCAAAAAAAATTTTTCGATTTTCAAAACGATTGCAAGACTTACCCTATACTACGTATGATGGGTAAGTAATAAGGTTTAGTTTTTATATTTTTAAATATGTCATATACAGAGTTTCCCCCATTTTTAAAAAAGGGCAGGGTGCTACTGTTCTGAAAAGGGCACTTTTTTTGTTTATAGTAAATTTAACACTTAGTGTAACTAATGATCATGAAAACTAGGGATGCACCGAATAGTGATTTTGGCCGAATGCCGAATATTCGGCCGACAGGTGAACCGAATACCAAATATTCGGCTTTCCAAATACTTTTTTAATTTCAAAATTTCAAAATATTAAAATGTTACTTTTTAAAACAGTTTTACATAATATTTAATAAAAGAAACTTACATTTTGATAAACGAGCTTTTTATAAGAGCATTTAGTATTGAAAAAAATCTGGCTTGAGTTATTTAAGAAGCGCAGTTATGAAACTTTAATTAATAAAATTTTCTACGAATCAAAACAAACATTTTAAAATCAAATAATGAAAAAATGGCCGAAGAAAAATTTAACACTCTGATAATTGTCCTTTTAAAATAATTCAAGGCAGATTTTTTTCAATATAAAGTACAAATACTTTCAACTTAATTCTGAATAAAGGTATGTTTGGCTCATAGTTCTTTTCTTATGAATAGTGGTATTTTCCACCCTTCCCATCATATCATATTTTACAGAAATCAAAGCATGTGAGTTGAAAATATGTTATTTATTGTTAATGTAATAAATGAACACACAAGTTTGGACCTAGAGTGAGATGAAATACAATGTACTTATGACTCAATAAGTTGATTATGATTATGGTTTCATGAACAAAATTTGTCTGCCTTGATAGCTATTACTAATCTCAAAAGTTTTTTTTTTTTTTTCTTTTAAAGGACTTTTATTTGAAGAAAAGCAAGAAACAGATTATTTACTAAACAAAATTTAGAAACTTGTATGAGTACGTAATTTATACCTAAGGAGAATCCTAATAAATCACCTTTTAATCCTTCTCATGGTTAATTTTCTTAAGTTGTACTTTACAAACAGCAAATAAATAATGTAAAAACATTCTATTTTATTTAAAAATGATTTTGTTTCGAATTATTTTAAATATAAATTAAAAAATTGACAGTTAAAAGTAGAAATAGTGAAAAGTTTTTAAAGGTTTTATTAAGTATTGGATTCAACCGAATACTTTGATATTCGGCCATACCGAATATTCGGCTCAACCGAATAGTTTAGTATTCGGCCTAACTGAATATTCGGTAACATGGCTGAATAGGCCGAATACCGAATAGATACCGATTATTCGGTGCATCCCTAATGAAAACAAATAAAAAACAGAATGTAAAGCATATCAAATATTTTTCCTTGTGTTCGCAACTACCCTGCTGTTGGGGCACTTGTGAGCAATTCATTGAATTTATAAAGTTATTAAAAAAAAAGAAGAGCTAACTATAAAGATGATTTTATAAAAAATTACCTTGTTTAAAAAAAGGGTTCTATTTACTGTATTCAGTATTTTTTGTTTTCAGAAATTAACCAGTAATAAAAAAAGCTATGTTTATGTGAATTATTCACATATGCTCCAGTCTCTCCTTCATGTATTCAAAGACAATACACACATTAGGCTGATTTTTTTTTCCTAGTTTAATTCAGTCCCTAAGGTGGTCAGTGGGCTGCCGTAGGTATAATGGCAAAAAAAAAAAAAGTACTAATAGCAGTATTACTACCATAGAACTAAATTTTGACTAATTTGGTCATATAACACTTAATTAGGCAACAAAATAAATTGCCATATATAAAACCAACTTAGCTGGTTAATTTAGTGAAATTTTCTATCTTTTAATGCAT
Organism: Maratus speculifer; assembly: GCA_964019185.1. Taxonomy (NCBI): domain Eukaryota; kingdom Metazoa; phylum Arthropoda; class Arachnida; order Araneae; family Salticidae; genus Maratus; species Maratus speculifer. The sequence continues at coordinate 59,868,982 of OZ025290.1, read as the reverse complement.
TTTCAAAAAATGTATATTTTTATGAATGTGACAATAATGAAAACATGCTTTTTTTTCATTTATATTCAATTCATAATGTTCATATATTCAATGTTTTTTTTTTTCTCGTATGTAGATCTGTAATGTTGCAAACAAATTTTTACCTACTTCCTAATATGTTAAAATAAAATATTCAGAAAAATGTTTCTAATGATGATATAAAATTTTAATATTGTTTTATTACAAATAATTATTAATTTTAAGGCATTTTCATTCAGTTAGTTATAATTCGAAATATTAGGTGTTGCATTGAAATCATTGTAGTGCCAATTCGTCACAGCGCCAAATCATCACAGCGTCAATTTGTTCATCTAAAGTTTTATTTCCAGCCCTCTCCCCCCCCCCCCCCAAAAAAAAAAAAAAAAAAAAAATCAATACTCACCACTAAGAGGGTGACACAGTGTACAATATTATTAATCTAAATACGTTTTTGTTAACTTTAAAAAATTGACTGTGAATTACATGCCGGCAAATTAGATACTCTACCGTATAATATTTTTTAGAAAGGCATGTATTGTTTTTAATTTCTCAAAAATTAAAATCAATTACAAATACCACTACAGATCTGCTAACTATTGCAGTTAAATTGTATTTTGAATGATTTTTAATGCTCACTACGATAATACCATTTTACTAGCAAAGATGATTTTTTGTCATACCTGAAATACTCTAAATTCTAGAAAGAAAAAAAAGGGGGGGGGCACCAGGTGGAATTTTTCGAAGAGGAACCACTAATTTAAAGCAAAAGTACATTTTTTCAAAAAGGGCTATTAAAAAATGGGGGGAGGGTATGCTTGTTCTTTGTATACCAAAAATATTTGCTATAATTTTCAAAGATCAATTGAATTTCCACAGGCTGCCATGGAAAGGTTAAAAAAAAACCATTGTGTCCATTAAAAGGGTTTAAAAGAGCCGCCAAGCACATAAAATAAATAAATTGGCTGCTTATGGTGCCATTTTAAAAGTTTCTTGGGAGATGGGTTGTCTTTGAGGTGTAGGGTTTGAAATCGTGTGCAGAATTGTGTGATTTACATACAGAAAAGGAAAGACCTACATATTAAAATTCTGTACTGTATTTCCCCCTGTAAATTCTTCTACATATTTTTTTCTGCAAAGTGAGCCAATCAGTTGTGCAAAACTATTGAGAATTTTGGCAATCAGTCATGATAAACTATCGTGAATTTTAACTAATGAGTACGTATAAAAAAGTCAGTTAGTTGCAGAAGAAATAAATTTTGTCAAAGGGTCATGGTAAAAATGCACATTCTGCCAAAATATCACAGAAAGAAATTGCAAATCTCTTAAATAGAACAATCGCATTAAAAAAATGAAGTTTCATCAAAGAGTCTTGGTAAAAAATGCTAATTTCATCATACTTACAAAATGCAGATTTCAACATAGAATCATGATAGAAAAATGGGAATTATGATTCTGCGGAGAGGGAGGGGGTGATATGAATATCATTAAATAATCGGAAAAAGTGTGACTTTAGTTGACATCTTCGGAAAAAGTGAGAATTTAGTCAAGATTTCAGGAGGCAGGGTGCAAATTTAGTTAAGATCCTGGGAGGGAGTGCAAATTTAGCCACGGTCTCGAGAAAATGCATTATTTAGTTGAGATGAGGAAAAAATGCATTATTTAGTCGAGATCTCAATAAAAAATGCAACTTTAGTCGTGATCTTGGGAAAACATGCGAATTAATTGAGATCTCCAGAAAACATGCAAAATTAGTTGAGATCTCGAGAAAAAGTGCAAATTTTGTCGAGATTTCAGGAAAACGTGCAAATTGAGTCCAGATCCTGGAGAAAAAAGTGTGAATTTAGTCCTGATCCTGGGGAAAAAAATGCGAATTTAGTCGAAATCTTGAGAAAAAGAGCAAATTTAGTCGAGATATCTCAAAAAGAGCACCAATTTATTCAAGATATCTCAGAAAAAGTGCCAATTTAGTCAATCTTGAAAAGAGTGTGAATCTAGTTAAGAGATCTTGTAAAACATACAAATTTAGTTGAGAGTGCAGGGACAGAACTATCTTCAAGTGTCTGCAACAATATTATTAAAAAGTCTGCAAGATGGAATGTATTATATAAATCTATTCTTTGTACTGTTGTAGTGTTAATTATGGCAATATGTGTGTATATGTAAAATATTTCCATCACTTGCGAAAAAAAAAGTTTTTCAATAAACAAAAATATTTATTTATGGCATTAAGCAGAAAATTAGTAAGGGAACATTGGAAAATGCTCTATTTGAAAGAAAAAAATATTTTATTATTCTCCAAAATTCTCAATATAACTGTTGATTTATTGCATGATACAAAAGAAGTTGATGTCTATATATTTTTCAAATGGTAGTAAAAAATTGTTCCCTATATATGAATTGAAGCACTTTTTAAATCAGGAACTAACAGAATTTGAAGTTTTATAATAACCTGTACATTAGTTCTTGAGTTAGAGATGTTATGGAAATTGTGAATAATGCATCATATCAGCGCCACCTGTTAAGAGATATACCCCAAAAACTAACCAGCTTCAGTTTATATCAATGCTCTAACTGAATGTAAAGTTTTGTGAAATGTCATGCATTAGTTCTTGAAACAAAGCAGCCACATTTTTTTTTATTTATTTATTTTTTTATTTTATTTTATTTTTTAATTAAAAACTTACAGAGTTGACTGATAGACATTTTCTAAAAACTTTTAAATCTCATTCCTTGCCTTCCAATATGTCCAAATCCACCGAAAGTCAGAATACCACATTTTCTTTGAATTCAATATTTTCTTGTAAAGATAGAAGAACATAAAAACATATGAAAAAACATGCACTCTCAATTACAGTTAGCAATGAAGAAGAGATCTAAGAAATGCAATATACACATTGGTTGCAAAACAGACATAAAACAATTCAAAAGTGATTAAAACCAACTATAATTGGTTCAAATGGCTATAAGTGCTATATATAAACGGTTCAAGGTGCTATAAAGGCAATTTACTTTGATATAAAGAACATTAATGTCTATCAGAGATGTTCAGGCCTTTTTATTTTGGGGCCCAAAGTTTTATATCAGAGCTTAAAGAATTTTGTCATTTTAAAATTGCTTCAAATTTAATTTACTCATTTAAAAATATTTTCATAGAAATAAAAGGTCAAGTGCAAGTTTTATTCATGTACAAAAGGTTCAGTAAAATAAATTACTAACTGTAACATTACAAAAAATGAATTATTTTACAATAATTGAAATTAATTTTGGGTTAAACTGGAATGAATTCTAATTCCTTACTTTTTTGTTACTTGTTTTAATAGGATGCACATAACAATTATCTATTAAACATAACTGCTGTATTTGCTGTTCATCTGGAATAATTGAGATTGTTACTATATTCAATTTCTGTTTATTCTGTATACTTTTATGTAATATTTATTCTTACCTTTTTTTTTTTTTTTTAAATAGGACATGCTTGGCTATTAATCTGGAAAAAGGCACACAATAAAAAAAAAACGATCTACAACTCCCAAAATCAATGTGAAAGTGCAGAACCTTGGCGATAAATTGTGTTACTACAAATCTGTGTGAAAAAATTAATTTTTTATTTGTTGTTTCTTAATTTGTTATTTAAATTTGTTACTTCTAAGAATACTGTGTTGAAGTATATTAAATAAATTTGTAAAAATTCATCTTTTCTTTTTATTTATTGAATGATAATTTATAAAACAGAACCATTGTAATAATTTCATCTTCAAACATTCCCAAGTTTAATCAATTTTCACTAAAATCTCGTAAACAATATAGCATGTATTATCTGTATACACAAGATCAAGAACCGTGGGACATGGGTGCAAGACCTTCAATCTCAGGTTTGATTTCAGTGTTGAAGAGATTTTTGACTGACTCAAAATTCTACCTTATACACTTAAATAATAGTGGTTCTATGATCAAGAACATTTAATCACTTTCTTTTATTGTAAGAGACCAATAAGATTTCAGTCTTGACATAGATGAGTTTCTTGCACCCATGCGTGTAGGATTATGAATCATTGTTAAATCAAAAATGGATTACTTTTGTTTCATGTAGAATTTAGTAAATATGTGATACATAAAAAACGAAATAATAAATTAGCATTTGTGTATCATAAAAAAGCTGCTCTCTATTAAGGGGCTTGGAAGGGAGGAGAGGGAGCAATAGCAGTACAGCTACTAAACTGATATTACTAATCATAATTTTTCTGATCAATTCAGTAGTCGATGCAGGTTTTTATTCTTGGGGCTCATTTTGTGAAAATAACATTCTGTAATGGAAGTTGATTTTGTTATTTGAACAAGGAATTTAAAAACTAAAATATATATTTTTAAAAATTCCTTTGCTAAGTTTTTGAAAATTATGACACGTTTTTGTGTACAAATTAGATTTTAAAACAGTATTTATGAAAATGGCATAAAAGAATTTTGTGAAAGGGTCTGTTTTATTAAAATTATTTTGTGAAGAAGCCTATTTTATTAAATAGATTTTAGTGGAGCCCAAATTTTGCCTGGATCAACCCCTGAAATTTAATATTAAAGTAACTAGTTTTCTATTATCATTTTACATATCAGACTTTTATCTAAACACACGAGGGTTTCGTTATCTTACCAGTTTTTAAATGCTCTGCCACTCTCACTATTAAAGTGTGTGATGGTAAATTTTGGAAAGCTAAAAATTGTATTTTAACATAAGTTATTAATACAACAACACTAAAAGTGAGAATCTTGTAATTGAATAAAAATACAATTTGCTATAGGAAATGAATGAGAATGCTCTCCTTTAATAGAATTAAACTTTTATTTGAAAAAAAAAAAAAAAAAAAAAAAAAAAAAAACTACAAACTGCCTGCTAAGTGTACCTTAAAACCTTGGAAAATTAGGTTTTGAATATGCAAGTTTTATAATATGCATAAGTTATGAATGTTTTGTTCAAATATTGCGAAAACATAAGTACTCCTGTGAAAATTTTTGTTGTTTATTAGTGTTGTGAATTATCTATATTCCTCTTTTAATTCTATTATGAATTTTCAGTTGGTATATATGGCGATCCCCATTAAAGATTTTATTTAAAAACCCTATAATTTTATGATTTGTGCCCCCCCCCCCCACCTGCCTGAGTCCGAAAGAGAATGGGGTAATACTGAATAACTGTATGGAAATTTATATTAATTTCACTGAATGATCCTTTTTGTAATTTTACAGACAATGTGTTTTCTTTAATGAGGGATCCTAATGTATGTGTTTTGTTATTTTATGGACAATCGCTCCTTTTTTTCATGGGCAGAATTTGTATTATTTTACCGGCAATGTCCCTTTTCTCAGAGATATCTTGGTATTTTTATGGTCAATGCACCTTTTTTTACAGGCATCTTGGCATTATAGCTTTGCGGGCAATGCCCCTTTTTTGACGGGCATCCTGGCATTATATTTTTGCGGGCAATGTCCTTTTTTTCACAGCCATCCTGGCATTGTAGTTTTACGGACAATGCCCTTTTTTTCACGGGCAATTTGGCATTGTATTTTTACGGACAATACTACTTTTTTTACGGGCTAGTTATGCATTTGCTAAAGTGTAAAATTACGGGTGATTTGTTGATTTACGGTCTAAACATTTTTTTACGGATAGTGTCCGGAATCTCTGCTGCCGGCTTTTGTCCGTAATTTTGCTTAGATTTTTTTTACAGTGTATGATTCGCTGTTACTCTTTGAAGAGCGCTGGCGTCAGTGTTAATTCGCGGGCTGGATTTTTCTTTTCTTTTCTTTTTTTTTCTTTTTCTTTCTTTTTTTCGAAAGCAAAATCAAAGTTGAGGCTAGTGTTAAAAAACATTTGTTTGTGAAAGAGTGGTCAAGTCGTGTCGACTTTTCTTAAACGCTTTAAAAAATACACTATGATTCATTTTTTGCCAATTTGCTTTTTTAAGTGCACTGGCGTAAATATTAGTATTCGAACGTGCATTTATTTACTCAAAAGCAAAATCAAGTGAAGGCTGGCAGCAGTAAACATTGCATTTCAAAAGAGTTTTGAATCGCCACGGCGGCGTGTTTTCGTAAATTCTCCTTAAAAGTTTGAATGAGAAAAAAACTTTTTAATAATATATGTGCATATAGAAAAATTCATTCTTTTTTTTTCAAGATTGTTTTTTGAGGTTCATAGGCTAAGTTTTCGCTCTTAAAAGTTTTTTTTTCTACGAAATTAAAATTTCAGTTAAGAATGGCGGTATAAGACATTTCATTTTAAAAAGTATGTTGAAATAGTGCCGTGTTTTTGTTTGACGTAAATTTTTTTAATGTTTAATAGAAAAATGAATTTCTTACCAATAGAGGTGCGTATGATATATTTTTGTGGTTGCTTTTCAAGAATAATTGGCTTAAGTTTTCGTTCTCGAGAGGGTATATTTTTCCGCGAAAGGGAATATAATAATAAGCCTTATGTTAGAAGACTTTTTAGTTTGAAAGAGTGGTGAAGCACTGTGCAATCCTATTAAAGCAAATGCTTTAATAGGAGACACGAATGTTGTGCCACATACCACGCCAACTCAGAATAATTATATTCTAACATTTTTGACATATATTTTGTCCAAGTGTTTATATCCAGATTAATTCATTATAAATTAATCACATTAATTCTTTACAAAATAAGCAGATTTCAGTCGTAAACCCGTCGAATTCGGAAAATGAAAATGATTGGACGAACTGATTGCCTAAGTTTATAAAAATAATCACGAAAATAAACACAATAATTAATAAATATTACGTTGGCTAGATTAATTCTTAAAACAAGCATCATTTTTAACTTTTCAGATTATTGAAAAAAATGAAACTTTATTCCTAAACATCATCAGAAATATGCAACTAAAATAATGAAATTTTGATGTTGTTAATTAAGGTCTTTATCTTTGTATTATCTTTGATTTAACCACTCAAGCCCGCTTAAAGAAGTATCGCAATCTCACTGTTTGCATAATGAAAAAATAATGAAATGCAACAGATTGATTAGAATAAAAATTCGTTATCTCAAATCGTGATGTTATTTTCCTTTCAAAATTTTTTACAAAATTATTTTTACTTATAATTCAAAAATGGCATCCTACATGACGTGGTAATTCTCACTGTTTCTTCTTTTCTCTGAATGTGAACAATTTTTCTAAAACATTTATTAAAATTTAAATTAAATTATAAAAATGGGATTATTCTAAAACGCCCAATCCAAAGTTGCGGGTGTGACATTTACACAACTTAATTTAGTCACCAGCAAAAAAATTTTTGAGCGTTGGTTTCAATTTGTATGAATTTCAATGTAGATCACTTACACATACATTTATCCAAATCTGAAAATTGTCCGATGTGTCATTTATTTATTTAAAAAAAATGATTTCCGCCTGTTGCGGGTGTGACATAAAAAGGACATGCATTTTCATCTTTCAGTGCAAAAATGCAAAACTTTGCGAATTATGACAACTGAGTGAATTGATATTTTTATATATTAGACAGTAATACTTAAATAATTATTCTATGAAAAAATTAAATTACTTACTCAATTTTTGCTTTTGTGGAAAATATTCAAAATTTTCGTTGCGGGTGTGACGCCCTGTTGCAGGTGTGACTTGTATAGCCAATAAAATAATTTCATACACAAATATTTTCAAGGCAGATTTTTTAAATTAAAGAATTAATCAATATTACAATTATAATATCTAGAGAGGAAAATATAAAAAAATTTTCATTTCCAATCTTAAATTTATAATTTCTGGTGGTGGTAGCTTTTTTTTTTTTTTTTTTTTTTTTTTTTTTTTTTACAAAAATGCTCTTTTTTTCCCTAGGATGCATCTGACTGACTGGGCCAAATATGCACGTCTTCTTAAATTTTTTTCAAACATTCTAATTCTATATCGTCACCATCCATTTGTCTTATTTGTCCATGAAGGCTTTCACTTTTTTAATGTCGAGAATTAAACAACTTCTACAAAATCTCCAACCCCACATTCATCGTTGGATATTATATCCTTGTCAAAGTATGGATACATCTAACTGACTGAGCCAAATATACACATTTTCTTGATTTTTATTCCGATACTCTTATTCTATAATATCCCCATTCATTTGTCTTATTTGTCCATCAAAGTTTTCCTTTTATTTATTTATTTATTTATTTATTTATTTTTTATGTGGAGAATAAAACAACTTCTACAAAATCTCCAACTGCACTCTTATCGTTGGATACTATATTTTTGACAAAATATGGTAACAAACAAATTCTCTTGTGATCACTTTCTGAAGTTTTTGCTACATTAATTGTTCCTACGTCAATAAAAACAACATGATGTATCGATTGAATGTTGAGCTCCGATTGTGCTTGGTGCCAGCATTCATGAAGCATTTTCCCAATATCTTCAGGAATTTCACATTCAGCAAAGTTCTTTTATAGTCTTTAGGACTTTTTCTACACACATGGTAAAATCTGAAGCTGAATTTATAGTTGCAGAGCGTTGCTAGTGTTACCATTTTTTTAGAAACTGCACCAACCCCATCGACACTTTACCATGAGAAGAAATGCAAAAGGATTGCCAACCTTTGCCATGATTTTTTAAAATAGTCTCTTCTTTTCTCTCCTTGCTATGTCTCTTTCCTTCTCTTGTTGTAGATATGCTTCATTTTTAAAAGGGTTTCCCTTAATCTTTTTTCAGTGATATCGTGATCTTTCTGTACTCTTTATTCTCTGCAAAAGAGAAGAAATTAATGTGTAAACTGAATAAATATAGCACTTCCAGTCCAAAAATATAAGCTCAACAAATTTTTAATAGTTATCCCTTGAAATTTCTAATCTTACATAAAGTTAATTATGTTAAATTTTGGTTAATTTCAAACTGACTATATACATTTTATGCTAACTTAATAAACATTTTAACAGTTTTTATTATTCTTACTTCTACTTTTTATTTAATTTGAATTAAAAGAGAAAAAAAAATATTCCCCTAATATTGATTTACTTATTTAAAATATATATATATATATATATATATATATATTACATAAATACTATCAAATAACAAAATTAAAAAAATGTATATAAAAAAGAAATCAAAATTAACAAATTTAAAGAAAATTGCTAAAATATTGTTTCGTAATTTTCTTTTTTTAATTTCTATAAAAATCTTACCTTTTAAATTAATTTCTTAATCATATATCACTAATAAAATTATGTTCTTGCAGTAAAGCAACAATTTTATCAATCCAAACTGAATAAATCAACTGCACACTGTGTCACATACTCAGATGATGCAAATTTTTATTTATTAACTGGAATTCCCTCTATTAAATCAAAGGGTATAGTTAAAGCTGCCAAGTACATGTTTTCCAGCATATTATTCTTTTATAAATTTACATATAATTTGTTCAAATATGCATTTGTAATCAATTTTAATAGACGTTGCGGGTGTGACTTTAATTAAATGTCACACCCCAACAGGGGCATGTCACGCCCGCAACGCTCAATAATTATAATTAAAATATTAATTAATTTCTTTTGTGTCTATAATTCAAAGTATCTTAATAAACTATTTTTCAATATAAAGTTTCATAACTTTAAAACAAAAATATTTTTCTGCAGAGATATAAATGTAACTTTTTGTTGCGGGTGTGACACAATAATTAAGAGTAATTAAATATGCTTACCTTTTGTAATGAAGATTAGTGAACACTTCTCTGCAGACAAAAACTCTCAATAATAGCTGTCAGATCATATGTATCCATATGTCAGATCATATGTAGCCAATAAAATAATTTCATACACAAATATTTTCAAGGCAGATTTTTTAAATTAAAGAATTAATCAATATTACAATTATAATATCTAGAGAGGAAAATATAAAAAAATTTTCATTTCCAATCTTAAATTTATAATTTAACACATACAAGTTTGGAGATTTTCAGAATGTTTGTTCAGCAGTACAAGACCATGAAATGTAACGATTTTTGCCGCAGTCTATTTTACAAAGTCATAGTGTCACTTTATTAATTAAAATAAGTATGTTAATGACAAAAATTTAATTCTTTTTTGATAAAATATGAAATAGTACACTCTTAACAGTTAATATGCAAAATTTCAATCATATTTAAAGAAATTTAAATTTTCATCCTCATGTCCATTTTTTCGTGGATTGGGCGAAAAATAGAATGCGTGGGCACATCTACAAATAAAGTGTTTTCATTTGCAAATATAATTATCAAAATTCGGTCGATAGAAATTTCAGGTCAAATGACTAAAACAGCCTGGTTTTTTGCATAAATAAATTTTCAATTAGAAATTATAACGTATACACACATAAATCTGTTTTAGGTTAATTTTAAAATGGTTTTGCATTAATTATGGTAATATTTAATAAATTGGCCTAACACAACTTATAATTTACGGTATTTTTGTAAATCATTTTTTTTTTTCATATAAACGCAACTTGAAACAACGTCTTATCTTCAAGATCAACAGTTAACTAGACAAGAACATAAAATTCCTCTATACAGCATACACTCTGAAACTTTCTCCAAGATAAAGAAAATGAAATTAATAAACCCATAAACCATTAAAAATTATTGATTTACGATTGCTATCCATATGCAAAAAACATGGTCAAATTATTCTTTACAATCCTATCAAACATACATTGAATTTATATCCATGGTAATATACTAAAAATTGTGAAGTTTCAAAAATAAATATTGCAGCTTAGAGCGCACATGAATAAATTTACAATCATAGTCTGCACTGTAATCCAATAATTTTGAGTGTCTCTAAAAAAGAAAATAAATACTGATGAATGCTTTAATCTTAAAAAAAATAATGTTGTAATAAACATAGTGATCCGTTAGAGTTTGAAATATCATCTGAGAGTACACGTTGTGGACGAACAGTAATACAATAACTAAATGGAGGGAGAATAATATAAATAAATTTATAAGCATAATAACACAAAATGATGTGGATATTTTGCTTTTTTCTGACAGTAATTTTCGGAAAACTTTAATTGAGTGATGTTAATTTTTGAATCTAATCTAAATTGTAACATATTATGTGAAATGTACGAATCTCTATTGATCCTATACAGGTCTACACTAAATAATTCGAATTTATTAACATATGAGAAAACATTTTTGGGTCAGGGTTAATTATAGATATTGTTCAACCGAAAATCTGGTTTCGTTTTCATTTTCGTCGCAAAATATGAGTTTTGTAGAAAGTGTTTTTTTTGGCGAAAATGCTACTAAAAATACGGTTATACCAAAACTTGATCGAAATTATACGTATCCTAAAAATATCGTTTCTTTCTTGGTGAATTTTCAATGTTATTCATTGATTTGGGCTGCATCCAATGAGAATTTCTTTATTTATTGTTACGAAATTTACTATTTATATTTATCAGCAATGTTTCACTCAAGACATTGACGAAAATTACGAAGCAAGAAATGTATATATTACTAAACATTGAAGACGCTTCTTAAAACCTGCTCTTAAAAAGGTGCAGACTTAACCTTAATGGAAAATCTTTAGTTTCAAACCACAGAAGTGTTTTGAAACATCTTTGAAAAATACGGTATAACAGATGGTCATTTAAAAAATTCATCAAGGTGTGTAAGATGAATTAATTATAATTTGTAGTTAATAAAAATAAAAAATTTTAGTCAGAGGCATAGAGTCAATCTGGCCTATCGTTATAATTAATTAATAATTGTGTTTATTTATGTATGCATAAATTATTAAAAAAAAAACTTTTTGAGATTTTCGTTTTCGCTATCGTTTTTGGTCGAAAAGAGAAAAATTGCCGTAATTAAATTTAGTTTGCAGTTTCGGTCGTAAAATCCTGATACTATTGATCTTTAATTATAAGTGAAAATAGCCTCTGTTTTAAAAATTATGTGGAAACTGTACGCCAAATGGAGAAAATGTGGTGCGTCCATCTATAAAGACGTTTTTAAATATATACAGATCTTGATTTAATACGGTATTGGATAACAAAGATACAGTATTTGATACAGTATTGGATAAAGCAGATTGGATATATTACAGTATCTGAATTTTCTTGTGTGTCCGTGTAAACTGCATCTGCTTTCCGTTGTAATGAATTAACTTGTAGTAAATCTCATCAACGTATATAAATTTCATAAAGCATTAAATAGTTTAATACAAGTTGAATGTAGATTCTGCCATTGCAGAATTCAGTTTCGCCTCGATTAGAAAAAAAATTCGATAGAGGTTTTTTAGAAGGGCGACTCCGTTGAGAATGCAATGAACTAACTTCATTTTTCCTGTGTTTATCAATATAATAGTAAACAGAACAGCGTGAAATACCCAATTCATTAGCAATTTCTCTCTGAGATATTGGAATTGCGAAATAATAAAGAGATACAATTTGACGTGATACTTCTTCATTGACTGGATTCATCAAAAACGGATTTTTTCTTTAGTTTAAACGCTTTTTTATAGACTCTGAGAAAAGGGAAATGCTTTTTAACAATATAACGAGTGGAATCCCGTCAAATTCGATGAATGAAATGTTTAAAAGACACGATCGATTTGCTTTTTAAAAAAAGCAAAAGTAATTACATTATTGAATCAATATATAATAAATATATTTCCAAACTTAATGTCAAGTTTGCCTGTTACAATTTTGCGTGCAAATATTCGCACATCTTCAGTTAAAATTGTAATCTGAGTGCCGGCGAAATCCAGAAATTTTATTTTATATGCACTCACAAAAAAATAGTTTTGTTAAAAAAAAAAAAAAAAAAAATTATTATGACATTATTTTTACTAACTGAAGTCATCTGAAAGTAAAATCTCAATCTCAATGTCCATAATGAAAAGAAATATTGAAATGTAATATCGTTATGAGTAAAGAAGCGATGTTTTAAACAGTGAAGTCATTTTCTCTTCAAATGTTTTTTAAAAGTTACTGTTATTAGTAATATGAAAAAGGCATCCGTAATAATATTGTAATTTCCATTTAACTGGTTGCTGAATGACATCATTTTCCTCATTTGAAATTTTTCTTATTTTGCTTTAGACATTAATTCTTATCATATTTTATTTTCGGTTATTTTATTTACATTATTAATATTATTTCTCAGTAAATATATATATATATATTTTTTTTTTACCTCATTTAGTGCATAATTATACCCAATCATTTTATTGTGGTTAAATTTTACGAAAACAATTAACTTTTTTCTTTTAAATGCGAGGACATGTTCACTGATGAAATAAAGCTTCTGACTGGTGGAAAGTGATAATGGAAAATAAATTTTTATTATCGAGAGAAAAGCTAAACTGAGTTGCCACCATTTTAAAGAAATATCGTAAAAAGCATTTAAAATTAAAAATAAAATATAAAAATGGAAATAAATTAAAAAATAGCTAAAATGGACACAACTAGAAATAAATAGCTTTCATTTTAAAATATAGGGGAGAGTGGGGATACTTGCGCATAGGGGATACTTGAGCCACCCCTAATATTTCTACAGTTGGTTAATTTTTCTTTTTTAAACTGGCAATACGGTAACATATTTATAGTTCTGAACATGTAAAAAAGAAATCACATACCTTGGTACCATTTTGAAAGTATGGTGATTAATAGTTGTTTTTCCCTATCTAAAGTAAATATTTAGGTGCATGGTTTTTATTATTATTTTTTTTTTTTTTGTATTAAAAGTTTTGTTTAAAGTTGCAATCATATGGATAAATTTAATAAGTATAATTTCAATTGTATTTTGAATCTAAACTAGTTCAAATAGTTGCATGCTTTACATAGTAAAACTCTAATAAACAAAAATGGTGGTAATAGGGATATTTGAGCCAGTGAGAATGGGGATACTTGAGCCATGGCTCAAACATCCCCACTAGGAAATTAAACATGGATGAAACAAACACAAAATAAAATTGCGTCCTTATATTCACTAATCGATATTTTTTTCTTAAAAAAATAATGATTTAAAAAAATGTTTAAAATGTATATTTTTTAATGAAAATATCCATTTTATTTTTCATTTTGACTGAAAAAATAGCCTGTTTAAATAAAAGTAAACATAGTTTTAATTTAATTTTTATTATATTAAAAAAAAATTTAAACTATTTTAAAAATCATAATCTCTAATACTTCAATTAGTCAGGTCCAACATATTAAAATATTTATTTTTTAATATAATATATTAAAATTAATATTTTATAGTGAAATTTTAAATCATCTGTTACTGTACGTTTTTTTAAATCAAAGAAATGACTATTGTCACCAACAGAGGGCCCTATTGAGTTACCATGTAGCTAAAAGTAAAAAGATTTTGCAGTGATCCTTCGATCACCAGCTATAACGACAAAAAAATATCGTATTACTAGCTTTGTTTTCTCAATTGGTTTTGAAGGACTTTATGTATCATAATTTATCATTCTGTAAAATATTTGTGCAAAAAAATAGCGAAAAAAATTACTTTTGTAGGTTTTTTTTCCGTATTGGTTCAAGCATCCATTCACCATGGCTCAAGTATCCCCTCCATGGGGATACTTGAGCCACGATGTAAAAAAAAAGTAAAAAATAATTAGACATAGAAAAATAGTTCAAAATTAATTGAAAGTGGTTTTAAGTTGAAGAAAAAATATCAAATTTTAATTTTCAATATTTTACAATAAAAAATTTAAAAAAAAATTAAATTTAAAAAGTGGATCAAGTATCCCCATCTTCCTCTAATTATCAAAATCGGTTGAGTAGAAAATTTAGGGCTGATGACTAATGAAACAGCCAGGTCTTTTAAATATATAGATTGTATGAATGTCTCATTTTAACGGCCAGATTATGAAAAAATGTTTCACAATTTTTGACACGACAGTTTTTAGGTTGTCTGAAAGAAATAGCATCGGAGGCTAATAATTAAAATACTCTCCAAACAATGTTTATATCTATATTGTTATGTAATGGAATAGTTTTTTGCTATATTACAGTTTTAAAAATATCCTGCATGTTGTTGCTACGCACTCCGCCGCTTGTATATAATACCTGTATTTCGACCATGAGGATGTTCCATAATACAGTCAAGTAATCGTTTTCTACACAAGCGACGGAGTGCATAGCAACAAAATGCAGCAATTCTTTTAACAGTGTAGTTTGGCCCTGTAAATAAATAACAAATATCATTTGCATCACATATTGTACAGAATGTATATTTTAGTATATATTTTATCGATTTATATCAATTTTATTATGCTCAAAATGTTTAACATCATTAAAAAGCATTTTAAATTATTTTTCCCATTGACCGCAATGTAACGGAATAATTTTGTTTGTCCTTGTAATTTTAATTATGCATCCGATTTTCATAGTCATTTAACATAAAACTTTAAATGACTTGACAAAATTATGTAACAATTTTATATTTTACATTTCAAATGATTCGGTTGGGTAGTTTTTGAGTTGTTATATGCGGATGGACGAACTGAACGATGACTATAGATGATATGTATTTACATAAATACGATCGCACTTAATTAAATGAAATATTGAATGTGTTAAACAAAATAAATTTATGAATTTCCAGAGTTGTTGTGATTAATTTTTAATTCATACTCATACATTATCTTAAATTTTCAAAATATAGTTAAATTTAACTTAGTTTAACATATTGCCATGATTCAAATTTTCTATTTTCCAGAATATTTCGAAAAGAGTAAACAAACGTGAACAGTTTTCGCAATGTAGATAAGTTTTACAGTAATCTTTTCTACTATGAATTCCCAAATTGAAAAGTAGAGGCTTTAATGTCATTCTTCTGAGAGATTCTATTCTATGGCATTTACGAATAGTTGGAGGATTCCAGTAATGCTGTGAAAATCTTTTTAAAAGAAAGTCTCATTATTTGGAATTTACAGTTCTAATACATGTACGCCGCCGGTCTCTCCAATCACATCTTTAATCAATAAAAATATTCAAGAATTTAACATAAAAATATTATATGGTTCTTTAGTTGGGATGTCCTACCACATTTCTAAAATACTAACGGCATACTGCTATTGTATTTTCCATTCTCTCAGATAATATGCATAAACTATATCCGCGTTCCGTATGTAGATTTCGCCAATATGCAGATAGACAAAATAGTATGTTGCAGTTGTTGTTTTATATTACATTAGTAGTTTTATTAAATTGTGAAAATAGCAAACTGAAATTAATCAAACTGAATTAATCAAACTGAATTATTTTTTTCTTTAATTCTTTACCCCAAAGTAGGCAAAGTATAAACTAAAACCTAAACATAAAACAATAAACTTAAATATAAAGCACTTTTACACACGTAGGCTTTTTTTAATTTCAGATAAATACAAGTTTTTGTTAAAAAATATGATTTTTTCTTCTCTTTTATTAAATTATACATCTTTTTAAAAACGAGACCAATTTTATAAAAAAGAAAATAAAAGACTACAGCTATGAAATTTATAAAAATTAAATTAGGAGGGAAACTTCATAAGCGTTTATCAACACAGAAAAAGCAGTTCAGTAATGTTCATAAATTTAATTAAGATACTTCATCTAATTTAAAAGAAAAAATAAAATTAAACTTTGTAGATATTTTTAAAAGGCTGTTATTTTAACAACTGAATAACAAGAAAAGCGTAATTTTTCTATAAACTGAATGATGCTATTATAATTCAGTATATGAGCATTTTAAAACATAATACGATAAAATATCAAGAAATCAGTGAAAATTACGTTTCGGATAGGTTTTCAAAATTTTCTACTGCACATGTGTGTCTAATATTTGTAGGATCTTGTTTTATTTAATATGTACAGAGTGCGTACCATATTACTGACTATATTTTTAGAAATAGTAAAAAATATTACAACTAAATAATTTTATCACGGTAAACAAGAGTTCCAAACATTTTTTCCTGCCAAAAATTGCAGGTTTTTTCATTCCGGTCCTAAAGTATTATTCCTACAGTGAAGACGATTAGTGTGGAAATCTTTTTAGAAATTTGTACTTTTCACATTTGATTGTTAATAATATCCTTATATATTTTTTAACTAATACTGTACAATAATACTTCTCAAAACTATTGAAAGTAAGATTCTTTTTAGATCTTATAATCCATAATTCTTCAAACAAAATTAAAAGTGAAGAGGTTGACATGTAAAATTATAACGTTTAGAAACATTGCAATTTTTTTCTGTGGCGTAGAAAGCTTCGCGTTTTAGATAAGGAATGAAAAGCGACGTCACAACGATCCTCATGAGGCTATGATTAAGAACAATTGAGACGAGTAGAAAACTTTTTAACAGTGAACACGATGTCTTAACAACATGGTTTAATTAAATTGGTAACCTGTTGGACCAGTGGCGGTTTAAAGGCAGATCATACACAATCAACTGTAGCGGAAGCGTTTAGAACTTTCCAAAGTTTCATTTATAGGTTTTGGAATGGATTTATGGATGCAACCACATAAACTAGGGATCAGTATTTAACATTAACTACCAAAGGAACCCGCAGTATAAATACCACTCTAATTCAATAGCAACTAAAGAATACTACTGCTACCAGAGATTTCATTTAATCTGCTCAATATTGGTTCCATCATGTTGGTTTGTATGCTCTCAAATGTTGGATTTGTGCTTTTTTAACAGCTAACTATATTTCTGCCCAAAGACGTTGGCACAAAAAACATCTCAGATGGGTATGTAAAGGGTTGCACCACAGGCTCACGAACGAGTTCTGATTTAGTGTACAATCTGAAAATAAGCTGATTGCAATCTAGAGAATACATGACACTCTGAAACTTCTTCATTTGTGCAAGAAAGTATCCGATTTTATAGAAGCATGGGGATTTTTTGTGCCATTATGTCTAATAAGGACTGCAAGAACCTGTACTTTGTTACTAATGGAGAACCGGGGGTCTAACGGTAAAGAGATGAGATCCTCAGACCAATTGGGGTCCCTTACGTTGCAGCTTGAGGAGTTCGTACTCATGGATAATAACAGTAATTTTCACAAACAGGTAAAGCAACATAAAATGAAGCTATGTGTTTTATCTAGTTCTGTCTATTTTTATTAACTTGATTCTTCGGCAAGTTTCATTATTTTGCTCTTTTTTTATCTCAACACATGGAAAAAAGAACATAGATTTTTAAAAAATGTGCTATAAAATTATTCTTTTTTTTTCTCTTTTTTAATCAAATTCCTTTGGTTTTATAATTTTTAGATATATACTTTACTGATCTAATACAAAAGACCTCAAATAAAAGTAAGAAAAATCAACAACAAGTAAAAAAAATCATGCTTTTTGCATAGATTATAAAACAATTTTCAACATAAAAACTTAAAAAAAAACTTCGTTATTTAATGAAATAAGGTAGGTGTCTGTAACCAAACATGTATTCCAATACTTTTGAACAGCCCTGTATTTGATCTGTTGGTTGATTTTTATACTATATAATCGGTAAAATTAGTTCAACAAGAAAATGTCTAGCAGGTGAAAATATCTCATTCAGCAATTTATACTAATAGACGGAAACATAGTTGGGAACTTATTTTCAGCCCTGTAGTTTTCCTAGTATCTTTAATATCAGTCAGCATTCAGCTAAAATTTATTTTAAACTAAATTACTCTTAAAACTACTGAAATTACATTCTTTGAAATCATCATTCATAGGCTTCCGTGTATCCAATTCTTTGAAAGGTTTTTTTTTTTTATATCATTTTGTCTATCTTCAAGAACTCTTACTTAACAAACTGAATGCATTTCAGCACAAAAATGTATAACTTATTTATAAAACACCTTGAGTAATTAGGCTAATATTCAGTTACGTTTGAGAGCACTTAATCTTTTAAGTAGCTTTCATTACAAAAAGCAAAATCAATCAGTTGCAGCCGTCCGGGGGAAAGCACTTCCGGAAAATGTTGGTATATTTTCATCGATCATGACCCCCAGATCCCAAAACCACCCTCCGTCCAAATGTTGACATATATATAAATATATACACTATATTGCCATTGATTATTGGACACTTGCGATTTTAGACATTTTACTAAATATCTAAAAAAATACATGAGGAATCATCTCGAAACTCTTAATGTATAAATATAATAGTATACGTCATACATCTCCGTGAAGAGTTTTTAACGAAACTTCATAGGGGACCGTCAACAAATTAAAAAAGAATGAATATCTTTTGAATAACCCTGTCAAAACTAAAGTAGCAAAAGCGCTCAAACTCTAGATTATAATTGAATGCCTTATTGTAATACACTGTGTTCATTTTTAAGCAAATAGCATGCATACTCGCAGAGTAATTAAGGTTTTTATAAAAATGGTCCCAAATTTTTCTAAGTTTTTTCCTTATAATTTTCAGAGTTCTTAATATAAAATAATATTTTTTTCAGAAAATATGACAAACAACATTGCACACAGTAGCCTGTAATCAGAATTAAAAAATAATGAAAATTGTATACAAAATGATTTGGTTTACTAAATAATTTTTTACTGCGCATGCGTCAACGATATCAAAATTTCATTTGCACATTATGTTAGCTAAATGTATAGAGCAACTTTTGTGAAAGTCACAAAATCATAACTTGAAAATTCTGAAAATAATCGTCAATTGAATAAGTTGAAAATCCGTTATTCTCAAAATGAAGCAAAAACAAGAGGGGTTGTATCCATATATTCATTGATTAGTGTCAATATAGAATACACAATATGGGATGTTACGACTACTTTTGGATAAAATCCCTCATTTTTTTGCTTCATTTTGGAAACAACGGATTTTGTCCTTTTTCTATAGACGATTATTTTCAGAATTTTCAAGCTATAATTTTGAGACTTTTACAAAAGTTGCTCTATACATTTAGCTAACATAATATGCAAATGAAATTTTGATATCTTTGACGCATGCGCAGTGAAAAATTATTTAGTAAACCTACTCATTTTTCATACAATTTTTATTATTTTTAATTCTGATTACAGGGTACTGTGTGCAATGTTGTTTGTCATATTTTCTGAAAAAAATATTATTTTATATTAAGAACTCTGAAAATTATAATTGAAAAACTTGGAAAAATTTGGGACCATTTTTATAAAAACCTTAATTACTCTGCGAGTGTGCATGCTATTTGCATAAAAATGAACACAGTGTATTACAATAAGGCATTCAATCATAATCTAGAGTTTGAGCGCTTTTGCTACATTAGTTTTGACAGGGTTATTCAAAATATATTCATTCTTTTTTAATTTGTTGACGGTTCCCTATGGCGTTTCGGTAAAAAATCTTCACGGAGATGTATGACGTATACTATTATATTTATACACTAAGAGTTTCGAGATGATTCCTCATGTATTTTTCTAGATATTTAGTAAAATGTCTAAAATCGCAAGTGTCCCATAATCAATGGCAATATAGTGTATATATATATATACAGGGTGTCCCTAAACAAATGGTATATACGCTAGGGGGTGATAGAACACATCAAGACGAGTAATAGTAAATTGGAAATCAAGGGTCCCAAATTTTTTCCAAAGGAGATAGCCGCCATTAAAGTTTGGGGTCCAAAATTTCAAATACACGTAAAAAAAGAAAAATTGGTCGATTGATTTGCGGTTTTCACTAAAATTATTCTTTATGTTGGTATTTTCTTGAAAATAAATTATAAAGATAAATTTCGAAAACTGCCGATAGAGGGCGCTTTAGACTTTGAAGTTATGAAAAACTATTTTTTGCCGTGATTTTTTGCATCTCATTAAATGGATTCGTAAGCTTAGACTTAAACATAAATTTTGAGCACAAAATCTGAGTAGTTGGAAACGGTTAAGAAGCACAAACTTAACTGCGTTCAGAGGGTTTAAATTTCAAATGATTAGAAAACACGGAAAAATTGGTCGATTGATTTGCGGTTTTTACTAAAACTATTCTTTCTGTCGGTATTTTATTGAAAATGAATTATAAAGATAAATTTCAAAAAATGCCGATAGAGGGCGCTTTAGACTTTGGACTAACGAAATAATCCATCCTAATACTATTTTTTGCCGTTATTTTCTGCATCTTATTAAATGGTTTCGTAGGCTTAGATTTAAACTTAAATTTTAAGCTCGAAATCTGAATAGTTGGGAGTGATTAAGTAGCACAAACTGAACTGTGTTCAGAGGGTTTTAATTTCAAACGAAACGGAAAACTATAAAAAAACGGAAAAATTAGTCGATTCGTTTGCAGTTTTTGCTAAAACTATTCTTTAAATCAGTATTTTCTTGAAAATAAATTTTAAAGATAAATTTCACAAAATGACGATAGAGGGCGCCTTATATATTGGAGTAGCGTACAACTATTTTTAACCGTTATTTTTTTTATCTGATTAAATGCTTTCAAATGCTTAGATTTAAATTTTGAGATCAAATTCTGAGTCGTTGCAAGTGTTTAAGTAGCTCAAAAGTGAACTGTGGTCGAGGAGGGGGATAAATTTTAACTCCTGAACACACTTCAGTTTGCGCTTCTTAACCCCTCCCAACGATTCAGAATAGTTTTATTTTAAACCGCAAACGAATCGACCAATTTTTCCGTTTTTTATTATCATTTGAAATTTGAACCCTCTGAACACAGTTCACTTTGTGCTACTTAACCACTCCCAACTATTCAGATTTTTAGCTCAAAATTTAAGTTTAAGTCTAAGTTTACGAAAATATTTAATCAGATGCAAAAAATAACGTAAAGAGTAGTTGTCCGTTACTCCAAAATTTAAAGCGCCCTCTATCGGCAGTTTTTGAAATTTATCTTTATAATTCATTTTCAATAAAATACCGACATAAAGAATAGTTTAAGTGAAAACCACAAATCAATCGACTAATTTTTCCGTTTTTTATAATCATTTGAAATTTAAACCCTCTGAACACAGTTAAGTTTGTGCTTCTTAACCGATTGCAACTATTCAGATTTTGAGCTCAAATTTTAAGTTTAAGTCTTAGCTTACGAAACCATTTAATGAGATGCAAAAAATCACGGCAAAAAATAGTTTTTCGTTACTTCAAAGTCTAAAGCGCCCTCTATCGGCATTTTTTGAAATTTATCTTTATAATTTATTTTCAAGAAAAAATCTTTTAAATGGATAATGAGGTAAAAACAAAAGATTAGAAATTGCAAAAAAGGCTCTTTTAAAAGTGTTTGATCTTAATAATGAATTCCAGAGTATTTTTGCTTTGTCTTCACCTTAAAAAACGCCTGAGATATAGCAGTTTGAATTTCTAAGGTGGGTGACATTTAAAAAAAATCAATTTGCCCGCGACAGCACTCGTATATATTAATCGATTTCGATTAGTGTGGCATGTGCACATGAATTAAGATTTCGACGGAGCTCACTGGTTTGTTTTATCCATCATGTTGTTTTAAAATGGCATACACTTCATGATACCGTGGAATTTTGCGACCCTATATATCGCTTAAATTAAAACCAGGTTGAATAAAAGATGACTAGTTTATAAAAACTCTCATAAATATTCAGTATTAATAAAAACTACTATCCAATCTTATATAATAGGGTTCCACTAATTTGAGCTTCGTACGTTTGAATGATATAACTTAATTTAAAAAAATGAGTTATATGAAAGCTACCTCTTCCTCCCAGCACTACCGGAAGGACTTTTTAGAATTAACGACTGCGTAGCGTGATTATAAAAATTGTCAAATTGACGATTTTTAAAAATTTTACCATTACATTATTCTGTGCATTATTGTTTACATTATTTACTTAAGTTATTTGCATGCATTGGATATGAATATGACACATGTATCATATATAGGCACAGGGATAAAACGATTTTTTCCCTTAGAAAATGGTATTAAAAACTACGAAAAAATTAATATTTAAATATAAAATAAGATACAGTTTTCAAAAAAATTTTATTTAATAATACATTTTTTTCCTATACCACGGTGTAAAAAGTGAAAATGTGCGACCTTTAGAAGTTTAAAAATTTGCAGTAGCAAAAATTGCAAAACCGAAAATGTTTTTCAAATTTCAAAATGTTGCCATTCGCAAAATGACATATGTGTTATGCACCTATGGCCTTTATACTATAGATAGATAACATAGTTGTAATATTGAAAATATACACTTTTAGAAGATAACGGCTTAATTTGACATAACTCCCCATATAACTTTAAAAAATCAACTGGGAAATATTAAAAACATAGGCTAATTTTTTTTGTTACTTATTGTCATATTTCAAGAACAAATAACATAGCAAAAATTTTACATTTTTGAATAAATCCAATTATTTACGCTTTTTAATTTGTGTAAAATGACAGTAAATTTCTAATAATTGAGTTTACTGCCCACAAATTTGTTTTTGTTTATATCTTTTCAAAAAATGTGAATTATAGTCAAGAAATTAGTCTGGATTTTTCAGTTGAATCGTAGATACTTACTTAAAAGAGTGCTTTTTTAAAAAATAAAAGTGTACATTTACTTTTAAACTTATTTTATGTAATATAACATTTATAAAAATTCAGAAATTAATAAGAAACAAAGCTAATTTGCCTTGCGAAATTACGGACAATAACTTTGCAATTTTACATTCATTACCAGCTAATGCTTCATTAAGCGGGAATTGCAGCGAAAAATTTTAATGAGGTGTGATTATGCAATGGATTTAATGAAATGCTATTAACGTTTGAACAACATCCATGTTCAAAACATAACGATAACAAAAATATTTTAATGAGAATTGCTACTAAAAATGGTGTAATTTAAGATTTAATGATAATTGGGGATTTTAACTATTGTAAATATTTATAAACTGAATAAAACAGTAGTAAATCTAAAAATAGGAAAATCAAGGTGTCTTATACACATTTATATAAATTGCTGCATTTTTAACTACTTAATTGAAAAAAATTTTGAAATTTTTTTTTATATAATGTTTATTTTTTAACATGTCTTATACAAGATTTTTAAATTTTTATCACCCATTTTTTATAATAGAAAGTTTTGCTTAATTAAATCAGAAAAATTCTCGGATTAAATAATAAAAAATGTATAGTAAAATTATACAGGTGAGAAATATATGTGTCCGTAAGAGGTACGGGCAGATCACGATTGGCAACAATACGTTGCCCGTGCGACGCATGAGCAAAATAGTGAAGTGGTTTACAAAATATTCAATACAATTGAAAAAACAAGTTTGGCGAGAACTTGGCGCTAACGCATATTAATGCATAGATTTAATATGCTTATGAGTTGAAAACGGTTGCAACAATGAAAGATGATTTGCGACAAATCATTATTTTTTTTATTAAATTCATATTTTTCATTAAAAAAATTCTAATCATCAGAATTTAATGAAATTAAAATAGGACCACATGGGTATCTTATACTTTCAAACAAAAAAAAAAAAAAAGAATTGTCAAAATCGGTTCATATTTACAGAATTTATGAATGAACAAGAAATACATAAAGTTCGAAATCATAACCTACTCTTTGAAGTTGGTTAATAAACATTTTTACTAAGTGCATAATATGTTTTTTAGAAAAATATGAGTAGATTTGTAAAACTATTTAATATTGTTTTACTATTTAATATTGTTTTTTGTAACTATTTAATATTGTTTTTTGTAACTATTTAATATTGTTTTTTGTAATTAGTTTTGCTATAATATTATTAATTTTTTTTAAAGAAAAGTGTACTTGACGTTGATTACATATCCCTCACCCGGAATGTTTTACTAATAGGTCTGTCATATGTGCATTTAGCAATAAAAACAGTTTCATAAATACAATTGCACAAGAAATCACTTTATTACGCTATAGGTTCATTTGTGACCAGATATGATGGGTGGATTATGCCGGGGAAGTAAAACTGCTCAACCTTCCAAACCTCATATTACATCTTCATTCTTACAAGTTTTTTTGTTTTTATGCACTACTTTATTCTTGCATGCTTCTTTATTCTTGCATATATAAATCTTATAAGTTCATATTGCAGTAAAATCATGCAAATTTTCTTTTACCACTAATTTGAAATTTACTTTTGTCGAGGTGTATCACTTTTCTTGGAAGTGAGTGATATTAAAGGCATTGAATGCACAAAAAAAAAAAAAAAAAAAAAAAAAAAAAAAAATCTTTTTAGGCACATAGAACAAAAAATGGTTCATAATGTTTAGTTTTTCATCATCGGACCAAAAAATATAACTAAGAGATTATGAACATAAAAGGTTATGGTGCTGCTAGTTTTTAGGTTGGTTGTGTTTATAACGGTAAATAATTATCACGAGGGATATAGGCTCTAAAAGAGGATGTGCCCTTCATGGGGGTCTTTCTAAGGGAACCTAACCTGTATTTACACAAGGAAATCGAAGATTCGAAGAAGACGCCGGAAAACTCCGAATGATTAGGAGAACGGGCACGATAGGAATCGACTCCAGCACTCCCGTCTACCAGCTTTGATAGCATTATCTCTCGACCACTGGTGAGACGTAATTATTAAAATAATAAATTTTAAGTACTTTTGGTGAGTGTACATATATACAGACTGCGGAAAAAAATATTGCATGGACACAGAAGTCATTATTTTTGAGAAAACAGTAACTGTCAACAATTTATTAACAAATATATTAATTAAATCGTATAAACAATGAAAAAACCAGATTTGATATCAAATTTCTGTCTTTTTCTTTGATGCTTTGGAACATCGTTGACTGTGGAGAAAAGTGTTTTATCGCAAAATTTGTCCATTCTATAACCAATATTGCTTTCAAACCCCCAAAACTTTATTGAAAACAGCCAAGATCTTTGCCTTTGAAATTTCCATAATTTAAAAATCCATTG